>CM023456.1:81331435-81571435 GCA_013339765.2 Haemaphysalis longicornis | reverse complement strand
TTTCATGCGACTGGAAGGTCAAACTTGTCACTTAGGCAGCAAGGGAAAAAAATTTCAGCATGCATGAAGCGTCCAAACAACTTTACCTAAAATGCAACAAGTCCCAGGCCGAGGATAAGCAGAGAAAAAAGAAAAGAAGAAAAAAAAAAGACCACACATCCACAATGCTTTCACTCGTAAAAATTTCCCCCAGCCAACGTTTCTACTACACAGACAAGAACCCTCAGGGAAAACTACATGGTGTGTCAATGCATTAGTGTGGGTGAGTTAGCTGCTGAGGCAGGGAAACCTATCAAAACAGTGCATGTTTTAATATGTTACACTATGTGGTGTGGTTACAATTGCATGACAGGCTCGTTTGCAAGTGCAATTAATCAGCCCTACGTTAACAGCATTAAACATTTACAAAATGTGATGTGCAGGCATCAAGGAACAACACAAAGGAGACGGCATTAGTGAAGCAGCCCACAAATCTTATCAATGCATACCGAGATTAATGATGACGAGTAGTAGCCAATCAACGTTACAGTAGAATGATACAAGACAAGGACAACCTGAATCACTTTTGCTCTCGGTGTTTACAGAAGTGCGCACAGTACTTATTTGGTTGTGGCGCTAACAAAGCTGCAGATCAATGGGCGCGTTCAAGTGTTAAGACTAGCAGAACCCACACCCCAAAGTAGCAAGATAACTTCGTTACAAAGCAGCTATGCGAAAGCAGCTATGCGAAAGCAGGCATCGTTCAATCAAGAAATCAGAAATGACGTATCCTATTTGCCCTGCTGCGGCACATTGAACGTGGAGACCCAGACACAGCTTATTCGTCAGTTCCCACGGTTCATCATGCACGAGGACGCGGGTTCGATTCCCGGCCGCGGCGGCCGCTTTTCTGATGGAGGCGAAAAGCAAAAAATCTTGTGTGTTTGAGATTTCGGCACACGTTAAAGATCCCCCGGTGGTCAAAATTAATCTGGAGCCCTCCACTACGTCACGCCTCATCGCCTGCGAAGCGCCGGCGCGTTAAACCCCACAATCAGTCAATCACTGTTCATCACGCTACGTTGTCAACAATAGTGGCAGTGGCAACCTTCATCAGCTTTTGTTCAGTTGACCTACCCACTTTGAAAAGCTCGTGAGAAGGTACTGTATTTTGGCGCGTATAACCCGCATCAAAAATGCAAAAATTTCAGTGGCAAAGTAGGGGTGCGGATAATACGCGGGGTTTTTCCTTTAGTGCAGCTTCACGGACGGCAATGCGCAGTGTGCCATGAAGCTGCACTGCTCGTTGTGCCGTGAAGATGACCTTGTGTACAACAGTTAGGACTGCGGGACACTGAATGGTGACTTTCGCCTTGCAGTCAGTGTATTCTACTTACTAAATACACGCTTTTTCTCAACATAGTAGGTGATTTGTTGCTTGGGCAGTAGCTTTGGTGCAGCCTTTTCTGTATCAAACGGGCGAGCAATACGCAAGGATTTTTTTTTTCGTTTCTGGCGGCCTGAAAGTGGGGGTGCGGATTATATGCAGGAACGGGTTATACACGCGAAAATACGGTGATTTTGAGAGGACAGACGAGTGCAACAAACACACTAGAAAATGAAGAGTACAGCCCTTCACATTGTTGTGTAAAAGAGTGTCCAGCGAACAAGCAGTACCACCCCCAACTTGGGTGACGCGTGCAACAAGCCCCTCCCTCACCTTCAGGTCGTGGTGAACAGCGTGACCGACGAGAATGCGACCATCCAGTATTTCGCTCACTTCCTTCTGGACCTTGTCGAAGTCTTCCCCTGCAGAAAGGGAGGCGAGCAAAGACCATCAGCCACCCACACTGGAAATAACAAAAATCGTGCAATGCCCACGACAACCTTTACTTCTTCACCACATAAAATTTCAGCCAATTACAGGTTCCCGCCACAGAAGAAATGGACTTGCGCAATCAAAACAAAACAGAGGTCACCACAGCCACTGCACTACCCACGAAGCTCACATTCATAGTCATGTATAGGTTGTATTCACTGGCGAGGCACGCATGCAGGCAACCATGTGAGTGCGCCGTCGCTGGTTACGTCGACTTCCGCGAAGTGGCGGCACTTGTCCGCGCTAAGCACATGATGTATGCTGGACGTTCCAAACTCGACCCCTCTGAGCGCAAATAAATGCCTCGACTACAATGTGAGTGCAATTAATAACACCTCTGTTGATGCCACCGTTGAGGATCGGGTTGCAACGGAGCAGGCGACGCACGCTGGTGTTCTTTTTTGCGGCATGCGGCCACAGTGACACAAGCCGCACCATGTACTTTCGGCCATGTCCGTGGCCATTTCCAGTGTTACCAAGTGAAGAAATTGACAGCGAAACTTTTCAGTGGCAAAGGAGCGCGGGAAGGTGAAGAGGTAAATTAAGGAGCCAGTGGAAATAGTGCTGGTCTGTCTGTCTGGTGCTTTGCACTTGATTCCTGCCTGCTTCCCTAGAGACTGTTGAGGGTGGCCGGCGGGCATAGAGTGGGTACGCCGAGGGACCGCCCCGGCAGAGGACACAGCCCTGAGAGACCCACACACACTCGATGCTTCCAGCAGGAACATAACCCGCCCCGGCGGGGAGCTTGCTTTATTAGTGCACCTAGAGTGCTAGTTTGTCCACTGATGATGATGGTCACCATGGCGCCATCTAGTCGAGACCCGACACACTACAAAGACTCGATGGATACCAACTGGCCAAGCCTGCAATCCTAGTGCTACACTGAACAGGACCACCACAACAACCAAGGCTTTGCCTCCCGAAACTGGGTAGTAATTTGGGGGAATAAGACAGCGTTTTTAAGGCGACGGCCTTCGATGTCTCATCAAATGTGAAAAGTTAACACTATCCATCAACACGAACGCACCAAAATGGCTGCCACTAAAGAGGAACTTTAAAAAAAATTAAAGCAGTTTCACTCGATATGAAAGCTGTCGGAAGTGCGGAGCAGTGATTCGCCAGTGTTTCCGTTGCGTTATTCTTGTGAGTACCTTGTCTTCGCGTTTTTTGCAACTTTTGTACATTTAGTAACGAATGCCGTGTGTATAACATTGCCTGATAGAGGCGGCGTTGCTCCTAATCTCCAGGCAAGAGGGGTAGTGGTGCCCTGTCTTGACTAGTTTCAGTATCAGCCTGGCGTTAATACCAAAAGTAGTCAAGAGAGTGTGCGGAAGCCCCAGAAAAGGCCTATAAAAAGGCACTGAATAGTGTTTTTATTAATTTCGGGCAATTAATGCGTAAATGCATGTTTTCGTTATTTCATATAACTGTGTACTTATTTGCGGCCTAATGACGGCAGCGCCCGTGGGAACGATACAGCGCAAAGATCACCCCCAACACTTAGCAAAGGAGCAACGTGCGCCTCTGCGGTGCAATGGGATAGACGTTGGCTTCACAATGTAAGGCACCCAGGTCCGGTCCCGACCAGGGGAAACAGTCGCCTCTGTTTGGGTGTGTAATGCCATGGCCACGGATAAGCTACGATGGCAAGCCGGGCCTCTAAGTGCTCCACTCTTAATAAAACCACATCTGGGGTTGTGTGGGATTTGAACCTAGGTCTCCAGAGCAGGGTTGCCGCTGCACTAGCCGCTGCACTAGCTTGGCACCCTGCCAGAGTGGAACAAGAATCAGCCTGGTACGTGTCGTGTGACAGGTGAACGGGACTGCACGCAAGTGCAGCAGGTGCACATGGAGAAGGACTCTGACTGCAAGGAAACTGCTGTGCGAATTGCGGCCAGTCTGTCAGTCGGAGTCATTTGTGTTAAAAGACAAAAAAAATGGAAGCGACAGAAGAGGCACAAATGCATTGAAGCAGTAAATGAGTTTTCTATAATCACTGCGCTTTTGCTTTTCAAAGCACATGCGATTCTTTTTTTTTTGGTCTGCATATTTTTCTTCACTTTCATTTCATCTTTCGCGCAGATTATCCTGACAGGCAGACTGGCTACACTTGAGGCTGCAGCTTCCGCTCTCCTCCACAAAGCACGCATCAGGCTGATTCTTGTCCCATTCTGGCTGGGTGTGGGGTTAGCTCTGTGATTAGCAAGCCTGGCTGCTGCTCCTACGACCCCGGTTGAAATCCCACCCCAACCTATTTTCTCTTTGCAGTGAGCGACGGCCATTTTGGGCCTATTCGTGTTGACACCAACAACGACGTCAATGACGACTACGGTCGCTTATCGCATTCAACGAGACACCTAAGCCTTTCACCGTAAAGATGCCCGGCACTACATCGCTCACCCTTTGCCAGGTCACTGGGCCGAACGCCACTGACGGCCGTCCGGTAGTCGACCACTTCCTCGCGGGCCTTGACAAACTTGTCGTAGATGCAGTGGCCCATGACGTTCACCAGGGAGACGCGCGCCAGCACCGAGTCTCTTCCCTCGTGGCCGACGCCCACCATTTCGCAATCCATGGCCACCACCCGAGTCGGCCTGCACCATATCAAAGTGAAGTGGGGTGACAACCCTTTAAATCACATCTGAATTAGCACCCCATCATATACCTTAAAACGAGATACAGGGCCCTTTGAAGCTGGCGATACAGAGAGTGAAAGAGTGAGAATGGGTTTAATGGTAAAGGCTAGTGTCACTAAATAATGTGTAATTTTTAACTAATGTTTAATGTCTAATAATTCTTATTTTTTAATGTATAACTAAATAATAAAGGCTTATTTAGTGACTCTGGTAAGGTGAAGATAGCCGAGCCATTGCGCATAGCTTGCTATGCGATATGAGAAAAAAAGAAACTATGAAAGTCTATGTTTTGATTGATTGATTGTAGGGTTCAACGCGCCGACGCAACGCAGGCGATGAGGCGCGCCGTAGTGAAGGGCTCCGGATTAATCTTGACCACCTGAGGATCTTTAACGTGCACCGAAATCTCCTACACACGGGCATTTTTGCTTTTCAGCCTCCATCAGGAAAGCGGCCGCCACGGCCGGGAATTGACCACGACCTCGTGCTCAGCAGCATGAAAGTCTATGTGTCAAAGGATAAATAACTAAAAATTGTGAGGTGACGTGCACAAATTTTTAAACACACACACAGAGTTCAGAAATGAAGTTTTTTGACAACGCTTCGTCTAAGCTCGTGCTCCGCAAGAACACCAAAAGGGCTTTGCTAGATACAAACAGCTAAACTAACGTAGCCCATTGCAGAACGAAATAAAAAAGAGAACAACCAGCTGAATGCACCGTAAGCATTCCCAAACCAACTTGAACAAAAAACAGTACTTCTTCAGCAATACAAAAAGATGACGAAAAGAAAAGACCCCAACCCCACTTACTTGTCAAACGTTCCTCTCTTCTCAAGGCCGATGGCTTGGCCAGGGGTTTGTACGTTTTCGGGTTGTTCCAGCAGGAGTGGATCGACGCCATCAAACCATACCTCTTCTTTCCTGTGGGGAAGCGCACAAACACGGCGGAGTGCATGGCATTAGAACTCAAGCACATCAAAGGACATGCTCGAGAAGTGCAATCAGAGAGTCACGTACTTTGCCGGCACGACCACAGTGCTGCTGCTGCCAGACCCGTTCTTCCTGCTGCTTGGCTTGGTGTGTGGCGCAGTCCTGGGCTCCGTCTGGATAGCCTGACACACAAAAAGATAGATGCACCCAATGATAGGAAAATTAGATGAGGCAGTGGTCCCGTTAAACTGAACAAAAAGGGGCAATGGAGACAAAACAGAAGTGCCCTCCACTATCGGCAATAGAGAGTTATAGCAGAGTGGGAAACCAGTCCCGATACACGACCCGGTAGACTGCGCATGCGCACAGCTAGTTTTTCCGCCTATGCGCAAGCACAGTAGCGCTGGTCGCCTACCAGGTACCATACCGGGGTCACTTCTCCACTCTGCTACAACTCTCCATTCGCACACAAGTTAGTCATTTTTAAACCGGCAGCTCATACTGCAAGAAAGTTAACATCACACGAGACCTCAAACTGTAGTTTCTGTAACAGGCAATTACAGAAACCCGGGTGGCCTATAAAAAAATTAACGGCGCTATGAGCAAAGTTATGCTAAAAATAAATATTTTTTGTTGTGTTTTAAGACGGAAGCAGGAAATACAGTAAAACCACACAACCACCAGGTTAGCTGTTCCCAGTCATTTAATCTGAGTTTAACTGAACTTGGCTAACAGCTAGTTGCGAAACTAGTTCTCAACCTAGCAGAAGCTGCTTTTCAACTTGCCGATACCACGCTTTAAGAGAGACCACGTGACTTGAGTACTAAATTACAAGCTTATTTACTCAGTGGGACAGCCAACTAGCCCTGCCTGAACAAGCAAGCTTGAAGGTAAAGTGCGAAAAAGCGCTAAGTGACCCGACAAGCAAAAAGAACCTTTGAGCTTACTTATAAATCCGTAATAACAAGAAATCCGCGTAGAAACACACCTCTTGGAGAGCTTTCCAGTTGCTTGACGCGAACTGCAGCTTGCGAGGAAAGGCGGTATTCGTGCGCGTCGAAGAGGCGGTGACAGCGGAGTCATCCTCCTTCGTTTTACCCTTCTTGTTCGGCGACTGCCCTTCTTTCACAGCAAGCTGGACGGCCCCGTTTTTGTTCCTGGGCTTGCGCTTCTGTCGAGGTGGCGTGCTGGAAGGAGTCGTGGCCATAGCGTTGGCGTCAACCACGTCCCCAGTTCGTCTGGCACACACGGCGCAATTCGACCCTGCGCAACAGTGCGCAAACCGCGACTGAAGGAGCTAGATGACTAACGTTGTCGCTAAGCCGCTACGGTCAAGAAATCCTGTCTTTACCACCAGTCATAGCATACACAGCTGCCTACGGGCGGGTGATTTTTAAACCAACTGCAACGACCACAAGCGCGTCGCCCACGACCGGCTATATTTTGTACGACCTGCTCACGCCGCCGTCTCCTACGGGAGCGCGCGTCCCCAGAAATGTCACGTGGGCTCGCTCTCACGCCGGGCGCCCCCGTCAGATGGCTCTGTAATTGATCCTCAACTTCGCTTGTTTACGCACGGCCCGCCGTGGGTTTCCATACGGTGTGCGAAGTTCCACGGCTAATAGAGAGCGTAAACATCGCGGATGTCGCACGCGATTTTCGAAGTTAATTAGATATGCATCTAAGTCTCATGAAAACGTATTTGTAGATATTCGTGCAAATGCATTTTTGCTGGTGTGCGCTGACAACAGCCTCACTCGTAACTGTGGCTATGATAGACTTCAATTCCGTTTTTTTTTATGTCAAGCAAATGGAATATTCGGCTCAATTATAAGTTTACGTTTGGCTAGTCTCTTTCCGGAAAACCGTTTTAGATATCAGTGAGCATAATTACATCGTAAGTTTACATTACGAAACGTAGTGCATTGTGAAGTAAAATATGTATGTTGTCTTAAAGTAAAAAAAAAAAAACGACTCGGTACATTTACATTACAAAGATTTGGTCTTCGGGAAAGTGGTCTTTATTTGGTATTTGTTTGATTTGTTTGGTATTTGTTTTATTTGGTATTCGCAGCAGTGTTGGCCAACGGGAACTCGTGAAAGGAAATTCCTTTGGCGGAACGGCTGCTCGATTTGCAAAACGCAGGGGATCGCAACCCTTTGAGGTAGAGGGCCCAGTTGTATAAATCCGACACGGTGGAGGGCCGCACGGAAAAAAAAAAAAAAAAATCAGCGAATTGCTATTTGACAATAATCTGGCTAAATGTGAAGATGGGGAGCGATCAATTCTCTGCTGCTGTCTCCCGCCTATCACCCGGGCCATTTGAGGTCAAAACTGACGCGTCGGCCTTCAGATAAGAATTAAGAACAGGGGGAGGGGCGTACGGTTCTGACAACCAAGCCGCATGCGGCCCGATCGAGGGCCGCAGGTGGCCCGAGGGCCGCGGGTGGCCGACCCACGGCCGGGCTAGAGAGGGAGCGGCAAAGCGCGCGCCGCTGTCTCTCTAGCCCGGCCGTGGCCGACCCTACGGAACGCAGCAGTGTACCATTGTCGACAACACGCGCGATGACGTGCTGCGGTTTTTAAAAAATCATTGTAAAAAAAGTGCTGTAAAGATGTTGTAAAAAAGGTGAAATAACAACCACGACCACGCACAATTCATTTCGAGCAGTGCATGCGCGTGTTGCAATGGCAATTTGCCCGGCGCGACGCGGGAGACACGGCCTGAGCCCGACAAATTTATAATATGACCCTGGTCTGGCCCGAGCTTGACAGAATGTAATAAAATAAGCCTGCGCCAACCAGTCATTTTTTAAATATCAGCCCTAGTCATAATTCATGAGCGCGAAAAAAATTTGCGGTCTTCAACCTAGAAACGTACGTATAAGCATACTGCAAGTATATTGGATTTAAATTTTTATTAAACTTGGGCTGAGCTTTGTGCAACCAAAATTCCCTGACTTAGAGTATGTATTTTCAAGAATCTGGGCGAATGTGCTGCACTTGCGACGCACACCGGGGATTATAAAAGAATTTTGAGAAGGGGGATAATCTCTTTATTTACACATTTATTGAACAGATATTCCACCTTCCGTGATCCATTGAATTCGTTTTCACAGAAAACTCTCCTTCAATATGCTTTTGTGGAGGAAAAAAAGTTGTCCAAAAAGCTCTTTATAGTTCTTCAGAGCAAACTTTTTGTTATCAACAATTTAAAATTTGCGGCACGCGACTGCCGGGCCTCAGGCACTGCGGGCCGGCGCGCGCGCCGGCACGGCCAGAAAAAAATTATATGTTCAAGCTCGAGCCTGGCCCGAGCCCGACAAAATGCGTGCTACAAAGTCCGAACCCGGCAT
Source organism: Haemaphysalis longicornis (assembly GCA_013339765.2). Lineage (NCBI taxonomy): Eukaryota > Metazoa > Arthropoda > Arachnida > Ixodida > Ixodidae > Haemaphysalis > Haemaphysalis longicornis. The sequence goes on along the minus strand of CM023456.1, from coordinate 81,562,653 downwards.
GCGGTCAGAGCCGGGCTCGGGCTTTCGGCAGTCCCGGGCCCGCGCAGTTTCCTAGCACAATTCCTATGCAAGTCAATGCGACCGTGCCACGACTTGAGGATCAAACGCAGCGCCAAGGCTTGCAGTGGCGCTCCAGCGAACTAAAAAGAACAAGACAAGCAAAAACAAATTGCGCGCGCTGGGGAGCGGCGGCGTGCGCAGGTCGTACAAAATATAGCCGGTCGTGGCGTCGCCATTATAACGTAAAAGCCTTCGTTGCCAGCTGAATGAGTGAACGAAGTCAGATCGGTCAGATTATGCGTGTAGCTTTAATAACGTTAACTGCAACCAGAGTAACCCTGATTGCAACAACTACGCGTGTGTACAAGTAACAAAAAATTGTAAGAGGCATCGCAACTTCTTTATCTTAAATGCTTGTTTAAAAAAATTGGGTTCTTGTTTCGGTATTTTGCTTGCGCTACGGGACAGTACAAACCGTTGGCACTGGCAGTACTAAAAATTTAAACTTAAGAAACCCTAGGGCCGCAGCAGATAAGTTTAATTTGTGAATGCCTTTTGTGCAAAGGCTGTACAAGGCGAAAACAAAAGAATTATGACATCGCTGCGGGTTGCTCAGCTGCTCAGGAGATTTTTCGATAATAGATATATATAGTTCGTGTATGTGGTCTTGCTGCGTATACTTCGAGCTCGGGTGGCCTGCTCTCTCCTGCGGTAAAGCGGGCATGGCCACCACAATACCATGCCCCGTTTACAAACAGCTGCGCCTTCTGTACGGCTCCTGCCGAAGACGCTGACACAAATGTGAAGTGCCCTTCCCTGATTGCAGCGAGCTAGATCACGAAACTTTCACGGCACAGGCCTCCATCCTGGAAGACCCCCCGATCTCCAGCGATGGCTGGGACTTCCTTAGGGAAGCTAATTAGCCCCTCAATCACAACCTGGGTGGCGGACGAGGCTTTGGAAGCAGGGGAGAACTTGTATCTCTAGGACTGTTTTGAAAACAAAATTATCACTGACTAGTATGAATGGAGAACCATGAGCTATATAGTTGCTGACTGCGTGATCCCCACAAAAAGATGAACACCACGTGAACACCTCGTCTCTCTTTTTTTGGCGAACTTGATGCTCCTACAACCTGCGCCGGCTGTCATGGGACCACGAGGCTCTTTTGCTCTGTACTTTTTTTGTGTGCCGTGCGCTACTCTCGTACCGCCATGCATTAAACAGTCGAAACGTTTTGCTTTCTGCTTTTCGCCTGGAAAAGAGGACTCTTCTTCTCGCCGCTCGTCCACCACACTACCACTACATGACGGAGGCGACGGAGCTCGGTACGGGGACGCCTTCGCCGATGTACCCTGGTCAATATAGCCTGCTGTGGATTTCCCTATCAAGGAAGTGGGGCTTCCTTGATAGTTCCTGCTTACCGGGGAATTTTTCGTTCCAGTGCGAATCTTCCTTTAAGAGCCCAAATCGGTTTGTCGTTAGTATCTTTGGAGTTGATTTGATTATGAGGTTTAACGCGCCGACGCTACACAGGCGATGAGGCGCGCCGTAGTGGAGGGCTCCGGATTAATTTTGACCACCTTGGGATCTTTAACGTGCGCCGAAATCTCGAACACACGCGTTTTCGCTTTACGCTTCTACCAGAAAAGCGGCGGCCGCGGCCGGGAATCGAACAGATATATCTTTGGAGTTGCATGTGAGCCACTTTGTTGAGATGGTGACTCGTTTCTTTCCGTGTTGTTAAGGGGTTCAACAGGAGGGTGCCAAATAGCCAGGAGTGTCGAGGCGCTACTTCGTTGTCGGCGCTTCTTAATTATTATTCATTATTACTCATGTTGGTGATAAATTAGAAATCCGCAAGATCCTCCCCAACCACCAAACGTTCCCTCGCAAAGTTCCGAAGGGCACAGTGGTCGCACTTGCAGAAGCTTCGGGAGTGTTTTGAAGGCGGGGGCTCGACCCAAGACAGTCGATGGTGATCACCTCGGTGATGGCGAGGATGATAATTCATTTATTTATTACAATACTGCCAGTCTCTACGGATACCTTAGCAGGACACAGTAGCAGTAGTAGTAGTAGTAGTAGTTTTAGTAGCAGCAGCAGTAGAAGTATAGTAGTATAAACGTTTATTTGCCACAAATGGTAAAGGAGCGGAGGATGATCTCCTGCGTTGGTCTTAAAGTGAACGTCCCCTATGGTGGGCGTCCCTAGTCCGGGACGCCATGACCTGCCGGAGCACGAAGAGCCCGGGTCACCAGACCACGCTTGTTCTCGATCCAGGACCGCGCTGGTCAGCACAGCCATTCACTGCTCCGGTGATGGCTCCAGGACCTCCGGTAGTTCCTTAACGCTCTTACACTCCCACACCATCATCACATCAACTATCAAGTAATAATTAAGTAAAAAAAGAAGTGACAGCAACTCTTCACTTTATACAAAAGCAGTTCACACTACATGATATGTACATCTCGTACTAGTACATGCTAATTTTCATGATAAATAAGTAAAGATTTAAACATTCTGCACTGCATGCACAATTACATACGCAAAGTGCAAGTACAGGCGGGGACTTAATTTTGCAGTGGCAAAAGCCGATGCGCGCTCTGGAGGCCCGGCGCCTGTTGTCGAGACCGGCGCGGCGCGCATGCGCGACCTGTTTTACTCGCAGGCACGCTGGTTTCCTCGCTCCCTACAGCGGTGCTGAGACGGTCACCGAAGCACAGCAGATCGACGCGTTTGTAGCATTCCTTTCTTTCCGATGGCACGTTTGGGGCCCAATCCAATGTGAAGATTGCGCGGCCTTTGGCGCAAGTGCTCCTCGCGTCCTGATAAACACTTGCGTTGAATGTTTTTGTTTGTTTTGGGACAGCCACACGTACGGTACCGCGCTACGGACAAAGAAATTTTAGCTATACGAAAAGCGAACCTTTATTCATCTTGTGTATTTTGTAAACTATTTGGTCACTGAACATATATTTCAGCTCGAAAGCAGGCATCCACCGGCTTTCTGCGGATATCTGACGGACGTCCGAATGTCCGATACCGGATGTCAGACGGATGTTAGATGGACGTCTGTGGTCCAATGGGTCGTACGCGCTTAATTTGGCTACGCCGTTCGCAAGCCGCTAGCCAAAACAAACAAATAAAACATACCACGCAAGTGTTTATCAGGACGCGAGGAGCACTTGCGCCAAAGCCCGTGCAATCGTCGCATTGGGCCCCAAATGTGCCATCGGAAAGAACGGAGTGCTACAAACGCGTCGCTCTGCGGTGTTTCAGTGACCATCTCAACACCGCTGTAGGGAGCGAGGAAATCGGCGTGCCTGCGAGTAAAACAGTACGCGCATGCGCGCAGCGCCGGTCTCGACAACAGGCGCCGGCTTCCAGAGCGCGCAGCGGTGGCTTTTGCCACGCGCTTGCGTGGTCTGCAAAATTAAGTCCCCGCCTGGACATGACGGCTTGCGTGATCACATAATAGATTTCGCAATTTAACAATGCTAGAACATTTTTTCAACTTTTGGTTCGAAAGCAGATAGTGACTTGGCGTTAGTGGTGAGAGGGTCTAGCATATTCCATTCGAAAAAAAAAAAAAGAGAGAATCTAAACGCATGTTTGTGCCTGGTAGCTATAGTGTTTGTGAAAAAGAAATATACCTTGAAATGTCAGTTTTGTAGTAAGTATGCAGGAGTTGATAAGGAAATTTGAAACGTATCTGTTTCGCTCGTGCTTCTAGCGTAAGATTTCCAGACATAGCTAGAAGGTTGGTGGCAAAGTGTTCACGTTTGAATTGGTTATGGATGAATCGTACGGCCTTCCCTTGTACTGTTTCTACTTTCTTAGGGTCAGTCTGGGTATGACGAAACCACACAGTATTGCCATATTCGAGGATCGGCCTAACAAATGTCACATTCTGGGAGTTTTGACGAGGGTGCCAATTGAAGTGATCTGCGAAGAAAAAACATTTTTTTTGCGTAGCAGAAGAAGTAATGCGAACTATATGCTCGTCCCACCTTTGGTCTGCAGATGTTAACGTTAAGCCTAGATATCTACGTTTCTGTACTTTTATCAAAGCTGTGACATTTATGGTGTAGCAGAAGTTTGAAGGTTCTTTCTATCCTCCCTATTGCCGCAAACCATGCATTGGTTTTGTCTGTTTAGGAGGGCGGTAGAGGTGGGTCTTACCTCCACTGGTTCCTGGGGTAAGGCCGTCGCGGTCCCCCTCTCCCTCCCCAGCGATGCGTATTCACCAGCACAAGAAGGACCGACGCACACGTCTAAAAGCCCTAACTCCAGCTGGCTACCTCAGCCGCCTACCTCCTATTCCCCGCTCAGGCGAAATTTTTATTAACAAATATATCGCAAATACAGCGTACACACCTGAAACACTTCGCAAGTGGTATACCCCTCACCCGCCCCCTCGATGTCCTTACTGCCGTACCACCACTCCATCAGACCTCACACACCTAGTTTGGTGGTGCCCAGCTTTCGCCACGCACCATACATTTAATCTCCCCAACCCCGTCCCGATCCACAACAAACTGATGCACAACTATTAATGAAATAGCGGTTTATTCAATTAAAAGCGGTCTGGCACGGGTTGTTTGAGCGGGTCCTCCCCCGAACGAACTGGTGTATGTGCACAAACCCTATTGCGATTACCATGAACTGGCCCATGAATTGCAGGTTCCAAGAACTGGCCCAGTTATTGAGTCTACTGAGAACGACCAGCATTAATTTGTTTATTTTCTCTTACCCTCCCTCCCCATTCCTTTCCCCCATCGTGACCAGTGGTCATCCTTTTCTATTAAAGGTTGTCTCTCTCTCTCTCTTGTCTGTTTATGTTTTGTTTTTGCTGCCCGGCCGCGCCCGGCTGTGATAATATCTGCGTCCTAAGCGAAGCGCGTGTTCCATTCTTTGTTTTTATGCCGCACGGGTTATCTCATTCTGACACGGAGAGCGCTTCGCCCTAACGTCACTAGCCTAGAATAATCTTCTTTGATCTACAATGTTCTGGATGTAAATCGACGGTTCGAGAAACACTCGCGCCGAAAGGTAAAAGCCTGCAGAGCAGACGCCGCGGTATTCGACTCGCCGACGCTCGCTTGCGCGCGTCACTTTGCTGAATGCTGCTTCGCAGCCTGTGTATTCTTTGAGTTGTTAGGGGAGCCGAAGTTTGCTCCAATAAACTTGTTTTCCTCGAAGACAACTGCGTCGTCTTTGGCTTCGTGACACTATTGTCATTGCTGATTTTTTTATATTGATTGTTATTGGCCAGTCTGAGCACCATTCTGAAATAGTATTGGGAGTCTTGTGAAGGAAGTAGTGATCTTGTTCGTTTTTGTTTTCTCGATAAGTGACACGTACAGCCATCCGCGAATAAGTTTATTTTACACCTTATATAAGTATTTATATCATTTATTACACGAGAAGTAACAGCTGGCCCGAGCACACAGCCTCGGGTACCCCTGATGTAACTAATACTACGTTCGAAGCGATATTTTCGAAAATAACAAACCATGGGACCTATTAAACAAAAAAATCCCGAACCCAGGCAACAAGTTCTCCGTCTCCGATAACATGTTCAGTTTACTTATTAGCTTTTTGTGACAGACACAGTGAAATACTTTAGACAGATCAAATTGGATATCCGTTTGACTCTGGTTAATACCTAGCGCGAGACCGTGTATTACCTGAGTTAACTGCGTCATGGTCGGTAAACCCTGGTGAAAATCGTGCTGGTTAGGAGACAGAATGCCTCCTTTTTCAACAAAAACATTCAAATGTTTAAGAATGATATGTTCTAGAAGTATGCATGCCGTATACTCGTTAAAGATATTGGTCTAAAATGTGATTCAATGGATTTATCTCCCGGTTTCTAGGCCGGAATAATTTTAGCTATTTTCCAATGTTTGGGTAATTTTGATGTTGAAAGGGACTTACGGAAAATAGGGCCCAGGTATCTGGTGCACTACGGTGCGTACCTTTTAAGAAATTAGTTGGGTATGGGCCTCGTGCACTGCAGTTTAAAGTAAACATGTGGCGCCACCTGGTAGCGGCGGCGGAATTTTTTCTGAAGAACAAAATAAACATATACACCAGTTCGCTACGGGGCTCAGTTTAAACAACAACCGGAAAATTAGTATACAACAATTACAGCGCTTGATTACGTTTGCAGTTATATTCATAGAAATATTCCGCTGACGAGTTGTGCGGGAATACAAGCTGAAATATTTTAGAAAGCGCCCTTTCTCCAATTAAAAGCAGACGACAGTGCACGGATCAGCTGCCTGCGACGCCGACGTGCACAAAGCACATAGTACTCGAGAAAAAATAAAAAGAACAGATCCATAGGTGCATTTGTGTATCTGACCGCTACTTGGCGTAAGACCGCTGCGAAAAAATGCCGTGCATCCAACAGAACGTAATGAGTGCTTATTTTTGTAGCTGCTCAAACAGATTGGTGTCAGTATAATAACTGTGCACTCATCAGAAAATACATGGAGCATCCCATGAATATGCATGCTTCCATTGTACGTACTCATACCAGAGAAATATAAAGAAAGCTTTAAAACGATCGAACACATTAGAAATTTAAATGCTTACGCTAGACAGCAACACAACAATAAACAGATGGACACATACCACAGTTCGGAGGCTCGCATCTAGTTTTATTGAAATGACTCGCAAATATCTCAAACATATGTTGCTGTACAACTTTTAGTTTGCGTTTCTGCACAGTAGGGAAAGGAAACGAGTTCAAGTGGAGCTTGTTGCACAAAATATTTTTAGCTGACAAAGGTAACATGCACGAGTATATATATCCACGCTGGCATGTAGTTACACGAACATCACGTACAACTCTACCAGCTTTGAAACGAACTCCATTATTCCAAATGGTCTTTTTTTTTTTTGTCATCGGCACTCCGAATGCGAGGAACCATTTGTGCACAATTATAGCTCCTGTTGTGCGCTCTACCATATCTGTGCCCGTGTCGATGTCGACGGATAAATAAGGTAAAACGTTTAGGGCTTTTATGAAAGCTTCCTCACGCGCCGCATATTAAGTACGCGTTTATAAACCTATGAAAACACTAAAAAGCGTCGCGACATTTTTCTGAGCCCATCCAACGAACTCATCGTAGTTTCAGCAGTTTGAGGTACAGTTTAGCAGAGCAGTTGCATTTTCAAATACCTGCCTCTACAAACCTGGATCTTCGGGCAATATACACACGAACCTTTCGCAACGATTTCACACACACAACGGATCACTTCCTGACACGTACAAGGCACAGTGGGGTTTACACAGGAGAAATTCGCTTCTGCAAGGCCCGGGAAAGTCGCGTCGCCGGTCTCCACTTCGCTAAGCTGTCCGCCAATGATGCCAGCTATGAACTTATGTCAGTTATGCCCTGACAAGGACCGAAAGGCTAAAACCGAACAAATGAAATCGTTGGCCCGGCGCCGCGTGAACATTGCGCCGTAATTTAATGCTCTTCGAAGACGAGGCGCACCACAGAACAGGAGCACAGGGATGTCCCCATTGGTGGAGCGATCGCGGCTTCTCTCACACACATTATCGCTTCCAGGAGGCAATGCCCATACACACGCACACTCTTGCTCGCGGGTTTTCGCCTTTTTATTTTTATCTTTCATTTGGGCGACGCCGCTGATGCCGATGGTGAACTTCAGTTGAAGCCGTTGCGAAATTGCAGCGTGTCCATAGGGCATGGAAACAGACCCGAGTTACATACAACCGATTATGTTTTGATGAATCGCTTTCCTGTCGCCCTTGCGAAACCTTTTCTCTTTATTTAAGTACCGTTTGGCTGTTTGTATCGCATTTCAAAAGAATAGCACCCATTCTTTCTTGTACACTGCCGAACGAGACGCCACGGGACGTCGCCTGCTCGCGGAATTCAGAAGTTATGTCTTCGTTGTCCGAAAGGTGGCGCGGAACACATCAAATCAGTGGCGCCACCATACCAGCGCACGAGGCCCATATTGTTCGGTCCACACGCCGTTTTTAGTGTCTAGGCCAAGCAGAAGATCATTTCACAACCTTGCACGAACAGTAGACAAGCGTGGACAGGCGGACATTATATTTCTTGATCTCTCAAAGGCTTTCGATCGCATGTCACATCCAAAATTGCTATTTAAACTGCATAACATTATCTAATCTGGAAAAATTACAAATTGGTTATCCGCTTACTTGTCACACCGCTTGCAGTACGCAGAACTTGAAGGACAATGCTCAGATACGGTGCAAGTTACGTCGGGTGTACCACAGGGAACAGTATTAGGCCCCATCTTGTTTCTTTTGTTTATAAATGACATCGCAAATAAGATAGATGCAACAGTACGGTTGTTTGCAGATGATTGCATTATCTACAGAGAAATAAACACCCAGAACGATCAAATATTGCTAAATGACGCGCGAAAAACATTTCTAAATCTGGCAAATGTTACTTTGACAAGTCTGTATGTATGACTGTGCGCAACTGTTCACAGGAAACCTAGTTTTTCTATGTTCAGCCTTTCCCGCAGCATAACCCTTGTTGCTGGGAAGCACGCTTTAAAGACAACCGCCGGATTTTTTTTTGCTTCGCCACGCGTAAGTCGAACCGGCTACAACGTGCCGGTTGTTGCCGCTACCACCGCGACAGGCATTCATCATTGATTGATTGATTGATTGATGATTGATTGATTGTAGGGGTTAACGCGCCGACGCAACGCAGGCGATGATGCGATCCGCTGTGGAGGGCTCCGGATTAATTTTGACCACCTGGGGTCTTTAACGTGCGCCGAAATCTCGTACACACGGGCGTTTTTGCTTTTCGCCTCCATCAGAAAAGCGGCCGCCTGTGGCCGGGAATCGAACCCGCGTCCTCGTGCTCAGTAGCACAACGCCTTAGCCACTGAGCCACCGCGGCGGGAGATTTTCGTTTTCCGAAAAAGACATTAGTTTTAATAATCAACAAGATTTTCGCCTATGGTAGAAAGCTCATATTTCAGGTGGCAAATGAAGTAAAATAAAAAAAAAACCCCTGTGAGCACGGCCCCCACAAGTGCTGAATTCCTCCTACCAAAGTATACATCTTGTATCCTTTTGTAGGCTCCAACAGAAGGCAACCAAGTGTTGACCGCCCCGTCTGGTGGAATGCAGCTTGAACTTCAGCATAATAGACAAGGACAGGAGGTAAAGAAGACGACAGGACGATAGCGGCGTCCTGTCGTCTTCTTTACCCCCTGCCTTTGCCTATTACGCTGAACTTCAAGTTACATAACCAGTACCAACTGGCCCAAATGTCGATCTTTTTACCGTCTGGTGGAACCCGCATCGGCGTAATTCATCGAAGTCGTAGGTACCGTATGGCCTGGAAGAATATTTCGCATCGTTCCACTAGATTGACATTTTGGACCTCACGGGGTGCGAGAATCATGGATATCGAACAGCTTGGCGGTTCCCATGGCTTCTGTAGCGGTGGTGCACGGCCACTCTACGCAGTAGACGGAGACCGGACGGTCACCAAGACTTTAGCTGTGCGCCAGACTTCTAAAGTGCTTGCAACACCGCTTCAGATGCCCTCTGTGATAGAACGCTGAGCGAAGGGTCTGCCTTAAAAGGACACACACTCTCTCTCACACACAGGTGCAAGGTCGCAGCGATGCCACATTTGCGCGAACGGATTTATCCGCAGTATAGTAGACTCGAAAACTATTTGTATGCACACAGGGGAGCGCAGCCATTGCGGCGAGTAGGGAAACGATTCACGAACGGCTGCTGTGCAGCAGGACGGGTCGGAGAATATGAGAGCGTCTGGGATACCAGACAGGAGAAATAGTCAAATACAGTATAGAACTACCCAAGCAGCTCAAGGAAAAACTTGCGGTGTCACCCCTACCAAGAAACGTGAGCCCGACGCATCACGAGGCTAGACGTAAAAGTAGAGACAGAGACCTGCAAATTAGATATGGTGGCAGGACTGACGTCCTGTACACAGACGCAGCGGAATATCAGACGAAAAGAGCTTTCGCGGCAGTGGCGGTTACGGAAAACGGGGGTCACCGTTCTTGTGCTGGCCCAATAACTGAGAAAAGACCGTTAACAGAGGCAAAAGGTATGTCAGCCATCGCTCTGGTGATGACTCAGTCAGGAATGAAAACGATCGTGAGCGACTCGAAGTCTGCCATCAGAAACTTAGATCGATGAATGACCTCCAATGTCGCATGGTGGATCCTCGCGGACGCAAAGGCGCTAGTCGAACAAGTAACGTTAGTGTGGCGCAGCGTCATCGAGGGTCTCCATCGGGTAATGAAAAGGCAAGATGCGACACCCGAAGTCTTACAGTCCGGACGATCGCCGCCGCCACCGAGACAGACTCGGTTCCTCCGTACGGGCTAGGAAACTTCCACGAAGTAGTACAATACAGACTGGAGAGGAAAGTACTACTCCATGCTCATCCGCAGCTTAATAGGAGAGAGGAGATATACTGGAGAAGGTTACACACGGAGGTCTTCCCAAAACCCCGTATTGTACAGTAAATGGCACCTAGAAGTATCCGATTCCAAAATGTAAAAAATGTTAGGGCATAGCGGATCTTGTTCACATCGACTGGACGTGTCCCTCCTGCAAAAAAGCTAACAGAAATGCTGCATCCTGGGAGGCCCTGCTACTCAGCCAGTCCTCCAGCACTCAGAGAAAAGTCATCGGTCTGGCCCTAGAAGGCACCGAAGGAGGGGGGGGGGCACACCCTTCTGTGCTTCTGACTGGTTGTAAATAAAGTGTCTTCTCCTCATTTGGAGTACGAATGAGCAAACATCGGCTCCTGCTTCTTTGAATGATTTCGGTACGAAAATTGCACTGCCAGTTGCTGATTTCTGTGATATCTCATGCGGAAGGTCTGTGATATCTCATGCGGAAGGTCACGAGGACCACGCCGATACTAAATATTCGTCGGTGAGTGGTTCCTTGGTGGATTTTTCAAGACTTTTCGACCGGACCATGCCGCTAGGCCGCCAGGCCTAACCGGCTAGGCCTACTTCTGCGTCGAAGGCGCGGCGGGGGTGCGTCTCCCCCGCGCTAGTGCTGTGGTTATATCTCAAGATGCCCATTCAGTGACCATGGAGGGGGCGGATATCACCCCCGAAGAGTGCCTGGAGTCCGGGTGGAATACGGCGTTTTCAAAGCGCAAGATGCTAGGGTCGCCCGCGCCGGCCGGGAAGACAAGTTCAGCACAACGTGGTGGCGGCACCGGCGGGGCCCGCACTCCTGCCGAAGTCAAGAAGCGTATCGTCGCAGCGTCGAGGCTCCCCCCACCTGGCCAGGGAGCCTACAGAATTATTGTTAGTGCCCAGGGGAGGCACTAAACGTCAAGAACGTGAGTCAAATCAAGGTGGCCCAAGCTCTCGCGTTAGCGGCGCAGCTCGCTCCTGCCCGAGACTCGCCGACGATATCGTCTGTTCCAACGCCATGCAAAACATTTTTGTCGTGAGTACGCCGACGCAGAAGAACGCACGGGCACGGCGCCGGACAACACGTGCAAGGGGGTCGTCAGGGGCGTCGACCTCGACTTCGACGCAGGACAGCTCAAAGACATGATTGTGCAGCCTAAGAATCCCAGGCCATGGAGGTCAAGCGTATCAAAACACCACTACAGTCGTCGTCCTTTTTGATGGCCTGAAGGTACCACATTACGTCATGTGTGGACCAAAGCATGCTTCGCTGCACGCTCTACCGCAGACCAAACGGACGTTTGCTACGCCTGCGGCAGGTGGGGCCACCGGGCCGACGTTTGCCCGACGCCCGAAAAGACTATCTGCAGAGGGTGTGGCATTGCATCCCCGCCCGAGGACCACGTTTGTACGCCAAAATGCGCCCTATGTGGGGGTCCTCATCCCACGGCGGAACAAGCAGTGTAAGCACGGTTTCAACTGACATACGTCGTTCGCAGAAGAAGAAGGGAGCGCCAGCGAGCCAAGTCACCTGTGGTCGCCAGACAGAAAACGTGACCGGGAAAGCAGGTCACCCTCGAGGGGACGCTTCGAGGGTGCCACGTTCTTGCTCCAAAACCCGACACCTCCCGTTCCACGGAACGTTCACGATCCAGAAGACGTTCCCGCTCCAAGGGGCCACCATCCCGTGCGCATCCAGGCGCCACCCGAAGCTGAACAGACCACATGGTCGATCGAGTCAAGGGACTACACCAAGGGTAATGGGGCATTCTTCGTACAACACCGCCAGAGCATAGCGCGGCTAGGATTGTACAGCTAGAACGCGAGAACGCTTCGCTGAGGAACGCTTTCGAGCAGCTGAAGGCTGAAATAGCAGAGATGAAAAGGGCAGGAAAAGCCCCTACCGGCTCAACGGCCTATACCACCCGAAACCGAGGAGGTGGCAACGCCAGTGGAACCGAGGCGGCCCGTTATCGGGAAACCCCCCCAAAAAGAGGTCTAAACCAATACGAGACGAGGGTTTCGACGAGCTTAGAGCCGAGTTTAAGAGAATTCCAGTCCGAATTGAGGACCCACGCTCGAAGCCCTCAGCGAAGCGGTCTCGGCCCTGAACGCGAGAGTCGATTCAGTCGAATCTAATGTGAGGGATAAACGGATAACCTGCCTCGTTCCTTCGCGCCAGACGTATCTCCATCGACAGGTAGCTCTAGAGTCATGTGCGGCCCTGCACGGCGGCCGGTCACGATCACGGTCACGCGCGGCCTGCGCGCAGCATTTCGCACGACAGGGTAACGAGGATCCCAACCCCATGAGGGACAGGGATAGGGCGAGATAGTCATTTGGCAGTGGAACTGTTGCGGCTCCCAACGTTAAAAAGGCAGTCCTACAGCAGTTCGTCAGATCCCCTCCTAACAAACCGCACGTCATTTTACTCCAGGAGACATTGGCTCAGTCGGTCTCACTTTCTGGATTTGAATCTTATACGGTATACGGAGACGGCAAGAGAGGCATTTGTACTTTCGTCTCGAAAAAGTTCACTTTCACCGTTCACAATCTCTTCATGGATCACAGTAAAACGGAGCACTCGCTAATCGAGATCATTCCGAGTGGCCAGCTGAGGGATAGCCTTTTCATACTTAACATTTACAGCTCTCCTCGAGACATGAGGCAGCGTTTTACTTCTCTCATTTCCAAGGCGGTTATAAAGGCGGCAGGATCTCCGCTTGTAGTGGCTGGAGACTTCAACGCTCCTCATCAAGCGTGGGGATATCACCGCGTCACGGCCAAGGGGGCGGATCTCTGGCGGGCGGCGTCCGACTACGGTCTCACCCTGATTACGGACCCATCCTTTCCAACTAGGACGGGAAACTCGTGCGCCAGGGACACCGCGCCGGACCTTACGTTCGTGGCGAACGTTGGGCCCGCTGTGTGGTGCAACCTCAATGAGAACTTGGGCAGCGATCACTGTGTGCTGGCCACGTCGTTAGTGGTACGCAAGAGGCCACCGAAGGAGTTTAGGATGACGGATTGGGATCTTTTTCGTAAAATCAGGGAAGAGAGAGAAACCGAAACCCCTACGTCCCTAGATAGTTGGGTAGCGCAGCTTAAGGAGGATGTAGCGTCCGCCACCAAGTCCGTTGTCACCGACCTAAATGTGGATAGGATGGACAGCCGATTGGCAAACCTTTTGGAGGCGAAAAGAGCCCTCGTCGATAGATGGAAGGGCCAGCGGCTGAACCGCAAACTCCGAAAAAAGATTGCGGAACTAAATCGCACAATAGAGCTACACTGTCAGACGCTCTCCAAGCAGCAATGGGACGAGGTGTGTAATTCGGTTGACGGGCAGATGAGATCAGGTGGAAAATGGAACCTGCTCAAGCAGTTGCTAAGTGAATCCAATTCCCGGTCTAATCAGAGGCGCGCTACTGATAAGATACTACACGCAGCCCGCCAGGCCAATTCCGATTCGGAAATACTAGAGTCGCTAGCCAACAGATATCTACCTATAGACACTTCGGATGATGCGGACTACCCGCCTTACAGAGGCCCTCCAATGGCCGCTCTGGATGAGCCCTTTACCGTCCCCGTAGTAAGGGAGGCCCTCGCGGACCTCAACGGACGTTCTGCTCCGGGTCCGGACGGAATTTCAAACAGACTTCTTCGCAACTTGGATGACGAGTCGGTCACATTCCTTACGGAGGAGATAAATCGCATCTGGGAACGGGGCGCGGTTCCGGAGTCGTGGAAGCTGGCGTCGGTCGTCCTGATCCCGAAGCCGGGGCGCGCTCCAGACATGACTAATCTCAGACCGATCTCGCTCACATCGTGCATAGGCAAAGTGGCGGAACATCTTATTAACAACCGCATCTCCAAGCACATCGAAGACCGCGGTCTCTTTCCGTATAACATAATTGCCTTTCGACCGTCCCTTTCGACTCAGGACGCCATGAAAATGATCAAGTACCAGATCATCGATAGGGACACAAGGGACGTTAGAGCCATCCTCGGCTTAGATCTAGAGAAAGCCTTCGACACCGTCTCGCACGCCCACATACTCGATTCCATCTCAGAGTTGGGCCTTGGTCAGAACTTTCACGCGTTTATCAGCTCGTTTCTTAGACATAGAAAGGCCACGCTAAAGATTGGGGACCTCAGTTCAGAGCCTGTCGGGCTGGGCACGAGGGGGACGCCACAGGGTCGGTGGTATCCCCGCTCCTGTTTAACATTGCCATGTGTAAATTATCTCAGAGACTGTCGGAAGTCAAGGGCATCAACCACACACTCTACGCTGACGACATTACCGTATGGTGCGTCGGAGGCTGCGATGGTAGGGTAGAGGAAGCACTTCAGGAAGCGCTAGATCGCACAGAGGCTTTCCTCGTTGGGACGGGGCTTCGCCTCTCCTCGAGCAAGTCGGAGCTCCTATTGTACAGACCTAGTAGGAGAGGGGTTAAGCCCAAGGGCTGGGTCCCACTGTCAGAGGTGAACCTTGCGCTCCGCACGAGCGAGGGACACCCCATTCCCAGAGTTGAGGTTATCCGGGTTCTCGGTATGCTCATCGAGTCGAACGGTTGTAACAGGCACACCATCGCCAAAATCACCGCTAAGACTGATAGCATGATACGGTTAATTACTCGGGTCTCGAACAGTCGAGGAGGTATCAAGGAGGACAATCTCTTGAGCCACATCACGTACGTGGCGGCCATGCACTGCTGGCAGAATCACGAAAAGGCTAAGCTCAATTTACTAATTCGTAACAGCATCAAGCGCGTGCTGGGTATCCCGATGAATGCCAGCACAGAAAGACTCATGCAGCTCGGGGTGCACAACTTTTTAGAGGAAATCATCGAAGCGCAGCACACGGCTCAGACTGCCAGGTTGTCGTCTTCACCCGCTGGCAGGGAGATTCTGGCGGTTCTGGGCTGTTCTCCATCCCTAGAGGAGGAGCGCGAGGTTGGCCTTACTAAGGAGCAGAGAGCTGCTATAACTATCTCCCCGTTTCCCCGCAACGTGCACCCGCAGCACAATGCAGGCAGGCGAAGGGCCAGAGGCGAGGCCCTACTAAAACAAGTTCGCGACGACCCGCACTCCGCGTGCTTTGTGGACGCCGCGCAGTACGGCCGATCGGCAAACTTCTCGGCAGTTATGGTAGATCACAGTGGCACAGTTCTCAATTCTGCGTCTTTCAGGAACACCACCCCGGCTAGAGCCGAGCAGGCCGCGGTGGCTCTTGCTTTACTTGACGACAGCCGGCATCGAATTTACACCGATTCCCGCGCAGCCGTTAGGGCCTTTGCATCAGGTTCCGTTTCGGCCGAGGTAGCTCGCATCCTAGGAAATAAGGTCATTTCCTCACACACTATCACCTGGTTTCCCGCTCACCTAGGGTCGCACTTGTCATTAACTAATCTCAATGAGGTCGCCCACACCCGCGCGCGCGAGATAACACACCGCGCCGGGTCGGACGGAGGCGATTCCTCGGGGATTGGTTGGGAGGTCTTCAGAGACACTTTATTCACGTTCAACGAGATTATTCAGCACTATAAGCTGGGCAGGCGAACGTTTCCTCTTCCGCACGAGAAACTCTCCAGGCCGCAGGCAGCCACGCTCAGAATGTTGCAGACCAGGTCTTATCGTAGTCTATCCACAGTCAACTTCTACACGGACACTTTTGAACCGGACTGCCCGGATTGTGGCGAACGTAGCAATTTAGATCATATGCTCTGGCGGTGTCCCTCACTTCAGGGCCCTCAACGCATAACCGAGGAAGAATGGCGCTCCGACTTGGAGAGCCCTGATCTAATACACCAGCTAAGGGCCGTCCAGAGGGCCCACGACGCGGCGGTGAGGCTCGGCCTCCCCGTCCCCACGTGGGAGCGGCCCGCAGCGCTGCCGCCCTGAACGGCAGCAGTGCTCCTCAGGACATTCAATAAAGTTCATTGTCTGTCTGTCTGTCTCCTCATTGAAAACATGCCTGGGTGCCCACATGCACGTGCACACGGGAGAGAAGCTTCACGAATGCCAACAGTGCGTGGAGAAAGTTCTCATGGCAAGGCAATATTTCGCGCCACGCGCGCTCTCACACGCGTGAAAAGCAGCGAAAAAAGTTCGCGCACGGGCAGCACTTTCGTGAGCACGTGCGTTCACATACGGAAGAGAATTACTTTGCATGCAGCATCTGCGCTACAAAGTGCTCTAGGCGGTCCTCTGTTGTTTCTTTTATTGTTGTTGAACACGTTTATTTCATATTTTGATACCAATCTAAGGCTGCTGTGAAAAGAAAAAAAGAGGGTAAACGTTTTGTCGTTTTATCACTGGCCTTCCGTCGTGACGGGCTGTTAGTTCTAGGCAGTGTGTCCGAGCCCGGGAACCGGTGGCAGAGCTTCTGCGTCATCGATAAACTGGTTTAGCGACCGCCAAAGTTCGTTGGCGACCGCTGCAGTTGTACACGGGGGTGGTGCAGCCCAGCTCTGAAGGGAGTTCGGCCTTATCTCACTCGGGAGTGAGGCCAGGGCTCGAGCTCTGGGAGCCGAGTACAGCGGGCAGAACCACAGGAGGTGTTCCAGGTCAGCCCGGGTTCCACATGGGCTGTTAGAAGGTGCCAGCGGAACGTTCCCTCGGCGTACTCCGCAAATGCCATGGGAAACGACACTGCGGAGTCTCTCGGGACTGGGTGGAATTCCGGATGGTAAGCGGAGGGGATCCTCATGTGAAGGTTAACAAATAAATTGTTTTTGAGCGCGAGTCTAGTGATTGGGCTGGCAGGTATCTAAGGTCATCCACACAGGAATACACCGCTTTAGAGATACCAAGAAATAAACTAGCGGCGTGCAGCGTAAGCAGTTCCACGTAAGAGTGTAAACACGAACTGTATACCACGAACAAAACTCGCGCTCTTTCCGGCACTGCTGTGAAGGCTGTGGCAGAACAGTCCATGTGTCAGGACCACTGCGGTCGAACAAGCTGGTTCAGAGCCTGCTTTTTTATGCGAAATGGGCGTAATGCATCTATTCTTGTTTATTAGCAACATTGCTGGGGTAGCGTGGGTTCCTTTGCAGAGGTGACATTAATGAGTACCTTTTATTGGTCTGCACAAGGAGACCTATGCTGGATAAGTCCTTGGGATCAAGTGGCACAAATGTTTTTTTTTTTTTTTGTAGCGAAAGCTACAGTACGCTACCTCGGGCAGTCTTGCGGGGTGACGAGTTTTGACCTTGAGAGTTAGAGGTCATACCACATCCCCTTCCACAAGCGCCGGGATTATAGCCGCGCCGATGACGGGGAGAGATAGGCGAGGAGGGAATTGAGAAGCGTGCGGGGCTCGTGCCGCCACCTGGCGGAGGAAGGCGAGGACGCCGCCGCCACAGCTATAAGTGCGCGCGAGGCGACGTGTGCAATTTAGTAGGACGATAGAGTAGGATGAACGCCGTGTGCGATAGAGTAGCGGTGTGCGAATGAACTAAAATGTTCATTCCTTGATTTCGCTCTGCATTTGTGCACAACGACAGTTAAGCGTCCTCCTGCCACCCCCCTCCACCCATCCCTTGCGAAATAGTGCACTTCGCCTCTATTTGGTCTAATGAGCACGAGCTTACTTATGTTTCGACAAACGTTTTTAGCATATCAGAAGCTGCACTGGGTTTTTTTCATTCCCGCACGATCTGTTCTGTTTCTTCCGTACTTCACAGATCATTTATTTTTCCGTTATCTCATTAACTTTTGTTACTATAAGGCATGAGTGGACACATATTTAATGAACCACAGCCTTGGAATATATTTAACATTTTCGCGTGGCTTATATTCCCATAAAAGGCACAAGTTATTGCCAGGGGTTAAGTAACCACATCCCCGAAACATATTTTTCTACGACGCATATATTCGAAACAAAGCCGCATTCGTTGTCCGCGCTGCAAAATGAAACCATCCTCTCATTGTGCCAGTATCGGGTCTAAACGATGCGACAACAGAATTCACTTGTGCCTGACGTATTTGGAGGTGACAGCGGTGATATGCTGCTGCCGTCGAGACGCCCGTGAGAGCGGCCTAGAAGCGCGCAGAACCGCGCCCCGGATAGCTTTGGTTGGCGTTCGAGCACTCTACCAAGACGCAGCTGTTTTAAATGCGAATGCATTTCTTAGCCGCGGGTTGTCTTGCGTCGTTGAGCGGCGTGCGCCTAGCACAGCTGTGGCCGCGCCTAGCAACCGGAGCAGGTGCGCGAGTAGCGGAGGGCAAGGGAGAGAGGAGGATCGCTCGGTGTGAGGGCGCTCGCATCGCGGAGCTCGTGTCTACGACGAGATAGTGAAGAAGCCGCATTCTTTGTGAGGGCCTCCTCTCACTGTGCGAGAGAGAGTCGCAGCGCGGCGACAACGATTCACTTGTGCTGCGCATATTGCAGGGACGCGGCTCTCCGTGCTGTTTGCCGTCGCCGATACCCCGGGGAAAAGCGGTAAGAACCCCGCGAAAGAACCGCGAAGAATTCGGTTGCCCCGTTCGAGCACTCTTCAGGCGCAGCTGTTTTTTTGAAGTGTCCTAAACGTACCACTTGCTTACAGACATCACCATAACAAGTTGTTTAGGGTGCGGAAGGGGAAAACTAAGCAAAAGAGAACCAAAACCCTGCATGAACCCCAATGAGCCGCGCAGCGCTGCTCCCGTAAGCGCCGCGGAGATGCGGCGGTAGGTGGCGCAGCGATCGCGAAGCTCGAGGCGTGTTCTACGGGATCAGCAGCTGCAGAAGCTCATGAATCTCCCGGTTTGATTCGGTGAGACAAACACGACTAAAATATGAGCGGTAAAGCACTTTTCGCGCAATCAGGTAACGGTGCCTTCATGTATAGACGTGGAGTTAACATTTTCTTGATTAACATAGAGTTAGAGGGCGCTGCGTTTATTTTCATACCGAAATTGAGGATTTATTATTAGCTTTAATGTTTGAGTGCCTTAGCATTCCTTGATTTATATGCGACAACATTTCTCAACTTAGCATAACGTGGACAATATTTAACGAGGCCATGCACTCAGCGGACGATAATTAACTTTAGAATCACCTGTCTAAACTTTGGTAAAGGGCTTGTTCTGGTATGTAGATTCATACATGTTTAAATAATGTTCTTTTTTCACTTTTGGCTTCGTAGCAAGTGACTGAATAAAGCGCGTCTCACCTCAGTGAGAGAACCCAACATGTATATCTTATAAGTTGGAAAAAATGGCTGCGGCTTAGCCTAGGTTAAGTTCCTTGGCTTCACTTCGTTAACCTTTGATTCAGCTGTAATTATTGTACTATTCGTCCAAAGCCTGCCTTTGTCCACGGTTGTGGTCCAGCTTCCAGCGTTTTCGGAGCCGAACGGCTTGCAGGGCGATATCTAAGGTAATACAGGAGAGTTTGTCGCTGGGCTAGTTGGTGCATATTAAGTTTAGAAGAAACCAGCTGAACATTGAAAACAAAGGACTAAGTCTAAGGACTAAGGACTCGATATCCAAGTGGTGGTCAAACGCCGCTTGCCGACGTCTGCCGACGCCGCTTGCCGACTCAAAGCCTCCGGCTTCCGCGCTCAGAGAAGACAGCCAGGCCTCGCTCTCATTCACGGCCAAGCTCGTATGCACGCGGCGAGTCACGTGGTCAGGGGCGAACCAGCTGCTCAGAGCGCATGCGCCAAGCCGGCCGCAGTGGAGGCAGCAGTGAACGTGGTCGTTGGCGGAACTCGACCCGACGAGTCACGTGATGCGTTGCCGAGGATACGGCGCAGCTGGGGTCAAATGAAGGTCAAATTTACCGCAAAGGCGAAACCGCTCTACAAGATGAGCAAAGCTTTGCTTTAAAATAAACAACAAAATACACGGAGAGCTAAGCATTCCTCACGGCCTACCAAAGAAGAAAGAATGGACGCCAGGACATAAATCCCTCACACAACAAGGAATCACACTTGGGCAGCTACAGACTACAGTCAAATGTCGCTACAAGCGAACGCTTCTACTACGAAATAGCCGGTACGAAGAAGCACGCCATATGTCCTGGCCAGCTTCCTATGTTTCTCATGTATTGTGAACGCCACTACAGCGAAGTTACCTGTTTAACGAAGAAATTCATGCGTTCCCAATCGCTGAATTGTGGTTTGATAACGAATACACATAGCCGCACACATGGTAACGCGCGGCTGATAGGTGTGTCGACGACCATGACTCATCCAGTTCAGCCACGTAGCTGCAGGAATCGATAAACACGTATACAGTGCGTGTTGCGGCGCAACATCAGTTACGACGGCCGACGAAAACGTCTCGGTCGACGACCAGGCCCTGGTTTTCTCTGACCTGACAACTGACCACATCGTGGAGGCCACCATAAGACAGAAGGGACGCCACAAATGATCAGGCGAGCAGTGACGAATAGCTTGCACAGGAGCTAAGCATTATGACTACCCGCGTAGCGGTAGCGGCATTTGACGCGCTGCAGATGTATATCTCGTCACTCCCTGAACTCGCGCCGCAGCATGCCGAGAACCTCGACAGCATCAGGTCGGCGGTAGTCTCGCATTCAGTACGTCATTCAACCGCGTGCACAAAAAAAATTGTTGACATTTTTTTCGCCTACTGCAGTTCAATTCTGACGACTGTTCCTCTCAGTATGCTTATCTGCCTTATCGGGTCAGGGAAGTGCGCGGCGTATATAACAAAGTGACGTGTATAACGAACAATTATCGCGATCCCAGACGCTTTGTTATAAAGGCGCTTGACAGTAATACTTTTACTCGGCCTACGAGATTTCACGATATATTTCCCTGAATGCATACATCCACTGGCCCTCATTGAAGAGGGCTTTCGCCTTTATTTCTCCTGATCAGGGAGTGTCAACAGAATAGAACATCGAAAAAATACCAAGTCCAACTTTAGAGGAGTGGTAAACAGAGCTGGACAGCAGTATCACTGATCAGCAGTTTAGGTTCGTCGGGAGTGCGAAGACGGCAGACAGTTTGGACTCAGGACTACACTTACAGCACTGTTGTCTGACTTCAGTAAACGTTTTCCTCATCCCGAGTCGACCACTGTATATTTCGCTCCCTGTTCTTTCTGCTGAGTAAAAGCTCGAGCTGGCAGCCGGGACATGGGCCGCTTTAAATAAAGTTTGATCTCTCTCTCTCTCGAGCTGAAAGGCGCGCCTCGCGAAGGGGCCGTTTCTCTATTAGGGACGCCGATGCCGGACGCCGCCTTTTTTCTCAAGCTTGCGCGGTGAAACGCCTTGTATTATTGTAGGCCCCGTGCAATGGAGCTCCTTCTAGGAAGCCGATTTTATCTTAAGGAAGTTGGTTTTTTCCCTGAATGGGCCTTGCAAAATGAAAGACAAAAGAGCGATGGCGAAATTTTGAAACCGAAACTGAGCAACTTCGAAACCGGAACTGAGCGCTGCGCCCTCTATTCCGCAATGCCAGCAGGCACATCTTGATGCACGGACGCCGGGCTCCTGTTGCAGACGCCAGCACGCCTGCTCCGCTGACCAAATGTTTGTTTTTGCTTCGTTTCAATAACCCGACGGAGATCAATGTAGGTCAGATATTGTTAAGCAGGTGAGTCTGTAGAATTTACATGTCCTACTTTGTTGTCTGCTGTTTGTTATTTTGTGTCGTCGCAGCGTGTGCGACGGCGTTGCGTTTGATCTCAGCGCGGCGTCTTATTATTCTTAAACATCATGGAACCAATAACAGTATTCAACCAGGGTCAATAATTTTACCGAGAACAATAACAAGAGGCAGCTTCTCCCAGGAAATAACGACACGGTCGAGAAAAAAATATGTACCGCGGGAAGCGTCTCATGCGTGTACACCAGCGTCGACTGAATTCATTGCAGTGGCTGCCGTTTGCGAAGAGCGTCTTGGCTTGTGCGTCTTTGAGTTGAGCGCGCTGTCTGTACTTCTTTCAGCATGAATGAATGAATTTTTTTCCCATGCTAAACAGCAACAAAGTATTCGCCTTCTGTAACATTGAGGCCGTTTTATTTTTCCGATTCTAAGAAATTCATCTATTTGTCTATTCTGCCTTGTCGTCGTAGCTCGTTCGCTGGACCTAGTAGAGCCGTCGTTCCGTCGTAGCCGCTGTCGTCGCGACGTAACCCAGAGGCTTCGAAAGCCAAGTGGTTTATATGGTCATAAGCGTTCGAAACTCGTGTACCGCTGGCGCTTGTCACACATCCCCCCGTTGTTTAGCGCAAAGAAAACTGTAGGCACGTTTGAGGCAAAATATACGTAATTAACCGGCAACGCCCGCGTTCATTTAGTTAGGAACGCTCGTTTGGTTGGTTTTTACGATAGTAAGCGAAAAAAAGTGACAGTGCAATGCCGGCATGTGCGGGAAGAAAATCACATAGAGTTTCATACTAATATATTAGTATGAAACTCTATGGAAAATCAAGAACAGAACTCCCGCTGGCTCAGTTTCAGGCAGGGGGCGCGCGAGCACTGCGAAGGCGGGATATTTGATTTCCATTGGGTGGTAGCAGTGAGCGGATAACGGTGCTACAGCCCATTATGGCAAATCACTGCACTGTGTAACGTGGGGCCCATCGAATTAGGCTACATAGTCAGGTAGGTCACGTCAGGGGACACATGATGCTTGTGAATGCTGGAGGTGCTGGCGGGATCGTAGGGTTTCTAACGTTGTCTTCGAATCCGCTAAGATACCGCACCCTGCTGGTGCCTAGAAAAGAATGTAGCGGATCGCATGGCACAGAGATCAGCGTACCTACATGATGCGCACTGAGGACTGTAAGACAGCAAGTGGCCGGTTGACGAAACACGTACTCGAGAAGAAGTGCGGTGAGGCTATATGTGCTGCGAGAAACGATGTTCGTCTGATGAGGATATCACCAGTCACCAGATGGGGATATCACCAGATGAGGACTCATGCGTGCAGGCGCCAGTTCAAGTAGACATATTTGGGCCACCACTTTTGAGCTGAGTCCAGGTATGTTCATTTAAGTGCAGGGGTGAGGGAGGCCAGATGGAACATCAGGCGGAATGATTTGAGGTGCCTCGCGCGCTACGAAAGTGTTAAAGAGCTTGTACTTTGCTCCCGAAACGGGAGTTTTTGTATATTGTACATTACGAGCATGAGATCGCCGTTATTTACGCAAGTTACATCCTGAAGTATAATCGAATGGTTTCTTGCTCCCAACAAACACCAAGGGCAGGCAAGGAGCATGTAAAAGCACCGATTTCCTGTGGGTCAGCAATCTAGTTATGAGCGGGCTCATCAGTAACGTTTCTGGCTGATTTGATTGAGACACCACAATTTTCTCGTTTCGGTAGTCCCAGAGAGACTGCCGTCTTAAAAAACGGCGTAGGATGTGCCTCCATGACTTTTTAGTTGTAATTACAACTCTGCACATCTTGTCTCCTTTTTTAGGCTTCAACAAAAGACCCACATGGTGAGGGTCCTGCCTTGACGAACCACCATCGCCATCACAAATTGTCCTCTAAGGAACCACATCTCTTCGAAGAACCGCATCACATCACTCCACGAGATCGACGCTTTGTGACGTGGAAGGGGAATTATGAGTGCCGAGCAACGCGCCGTCTCACTACCCCTAGAAGCAGTCCACGAAGAGCCAACAGACAGCATCACAGCAGCTGGATCCCAAACTTGTGTAGAACCTCCAAGCAGACGCCCCTACAATTGCCCCGTGTGTGACAAAACGTTCCGCCGACTATCTGTCCTGAAGTTGCACTCGTACACGCATACTCGGGAAATTCAGTGTCGATGCCGTATGTGCGTGAAGGCGACAATCAACAGAAAGAAGATTGAAGACGACGAGAAGCGCTACCGTTGCGGCCAGTGCGGACAGCAATTCGCCGAGATGAGGTCGCTGAAAGGGCACTGCTTGCAGCACCCCAGTGAAGAGTCGCACGAATGTCGTGAGTGTGGCAAGAAATACTCAGCAGCAAAAAACCTCCGTAGGCACATGTTCGCTCACACGGGTGAGAAGCCTCACGAATGCAAGAAATGCGGGAAAATGTTCTCGCGTCAAGACAATATGTTGCGCCACTTGCGCACTCACGCGGGCGAAAGGCATCACGAATGCAATCAATGCGGCATGAAGTTCGTGCAGCGGGGAAATTTGTTGCGCCACACTCGCGCTCACATGTGCAAGAAAGCGTACGAGTGCCAGCAATGCAAGAGAAAGTTTGCGCTGCGCTCACGTTTGTTCCGTCACGCGCGCACTCACACTGGCGAAAAACCCTACGAGTGCGGAATCTGCCAGAAGAAGTTCACGCGCAAGGAGAACCTTCGTATGCACATGTGGTTGCATACGAGAGATACAAAATTCGAGTCGAGCACATGCCGTACAAAGTTGGCTGGTCCGTCTTCAACAGCAACATACCAGTGGGAAGTTCGCTCGGTGACTGGTGAAGGGGTGGTGGGAAGTGACAATCAGGAGCCTGACGGGACGAGGCGGAAGTTCGTGTGGTGGGCGGAGGTGACCTCCTTTGAGGGTTGAAAAATAAATTCTGGTAAAGTGGAGGAGAGCGATGAATGGGTTAACATTATCTCTTGAAGTCTTCGGTACACACACAAATCATCGTCATCTCAAGAGACCCAGAGTTAGAGGAGTAGTGAACAGACAAAGCAGTTGCAGGTGTAACCAAAATACGAAAAAATTATTTCGAAGTGTATACAGTGATTAACACTCGGGCTCTTTCCTGCAATATCGTGGCGAAAGTGTTGGTAGCACAAGATGCACTGAACAGTATGATTTGCAGACCGGTCTGCTTTGCAAACTTGGCAGCAACTACAGGTGAATTCGGCGAAACCATTCCATCCTTCCACATCGCGAGCGTAGCGATAAGTGGTTGACCACGCCAATACAGCGCAGATGGTGAGATGCTGAAGAACGCCGCCGAAGAATGAACAGGCAAGCAGATAAATTCAATATCCTCGTCAACTTTCCAATTACATTGCGGTATCGCGTACCAGAGATATCGAAGCCATTCTATAGTGTTAGGGCTGATTGCAAAGGGAAGCGTCCCAAGCGACAAGATTACCGAGCTGTTTGACAATGCGAGGCGCAAGCAAGGCTTCTCAGGCGGTGATCTGGACGTTCGCGTTGTTGCCTGCACTACCATACCAAGTGCTTAGGTGCTCTCGAACTCTTGTTATTTAGTATTTAAATGGGTGGTCATTTTTTGTACCGCACAACTACTGCAACAAGAAAGGTATTCCGCACAATCAGGTACTTCTAGTTTTCGCTGTAATAATAGGGGTTAATATTTGTTTGGCTAGGGAAGAGCAATCGCATCATGCGCATAGCTCTCGAACTCACTCTCAAGCGCCTCCACGCGTGATAGAATCGACATTGTGCATAAAACTATGGGAAAGAAGTCATATACTCCCTTTCGGAGGAACAGAACAACTCTGCTGATTGTAATGTTTCAGTGACAAGTTAACGAGGGGAATTTTTTATTAACAAACAATTACACTTGCCGGACGGGTCGTACTTTCTGGCAATGGCTCAGGCGTATTGTGCATCACGCTTCAGTCCACTACCGCCTCTACTTTGTTTTGTTTTCTTTTGTAGCCATGACTTTCTAATCGCGCGAGACCAGTGCCTGAGCTGCCTCACATATCCCCTTGCAACCACCCTCTACCTTAGCCTCTAGTTAGAACCTTGCTGTTCCAAAAGGGTCTAATGCATCTGATGTGGATGGACTTGTTGACGACTCAGCTGATGGTGTCGTGGCTTCCTTTGCACAGGGGGTACCTTTTATAGATCGGCACTAGAGACACGGCTTGATAAATCCCGCAGTAACACGGAATTGGAGGATGAAAAATACCTAGCTAGTGAGATGACATCTAACCATGGCAGAAGTGCTAGGATGAGGCCTTAGAGTGTATTTGTCATACGTTTTCATCGAGGTAGGCGGCGTAGAGTAGCTGGAGTCCCCGAACATGGCGAGCGCAGTTTCTGTGCAGCACATCAAGGGAGGGCCCAGATGGTGGCAAGGGGAACGCACGGGATTATGAGGTTGGCTTTCAAGTATGGACGGTGAAGAGGACGTTTGGCGGCGTCCATACCAAATGTGCCCCCATCAAGGTTCTCAGGCGGCAGCAGAGAATGTATGGGCCGTAATATGCATGATGCTAATGTGGAGCGTACAGATTTCTGGTAGTTTTAACACGAAAGTGTTTTATGCCGGGGTCCACTAGATCTAACTGACATCATATCCGTCACGGAAATGACATCGCCAGAAAAACTTCGATTGACGCGGCGGCGCCGGGATTAGGGCCACGAACTCTTCCGCCGCAACGGGAGGTACGAAACGCGCTCCCGACTGCGCTATGAGCCGACGCGTGAATAGGACGGCAAACACGCCTTATAGCCTTCCTTTAATATGGTGCTGCCATCTAGGAGAGGCGAAGCAAATAGTGCATCATGACGCTAATCAGCGCCGACAGTTGGCGTCTTGATGCCCCAGCGCCTACGTGTACGGGGGACGCGCAGCGTAAGCTGCAGAGAAGCCGACTTGCGGATGTCGCGCTCGTGACACGGTCCGCTGCTCCTTTCGCTGCAGCGGACCGTGTGTTCACCAAACGATTCGCTGACAACCCGTTTGGTTTCGCTCGCACGGACGGCTGTGATTTCAGTCGGATTTACGCAATGCTTCGAAGCGTGCAGTCTAGTGTCTAACGTTGATGCGTCTAACGGTACCATACCGAAGAAATATAAATAGCGACGTGCACGTCCATATCGATGCACAATAAACATTCAACTGCTCCTTGAAGGCACATTTCACTTTCGTGTTTTACCGGTTCTTATGGAAGAAGGGAACAATCACATTTTTTTTATTGAGAATATGTGGTAAAATTTTTCAGCGGGAATGCGGATTGAGATGTTTCGATTGTAGAAGAGAAAGGCAGCCCGCTGGAGGCTAAATGGGCCACTGCGGTAACGGCCTGCAAATCGGGGACGCGCTTTTGGTCTCTCAGTGCGTCGTCGGAGTGCAACCGCTTAGGTTAAAACTGCCCCGGTGTGTCCTGAAGACTTTCCGGTAACAGTTACTATAGCCGGCCGCAATTGTTGGCTTATTGAAACAGCTGAACAAGGATTGCAGATACGCTACGCCAGGATGCGAAGGTAGGTCCAATGCCTGTTAGGGTCTACCATCACCATCGGGGTAGTCCTTTTCAGAAAGGCCAATTCCAGCCACTGTAATGCTCACCGGACGCTTAAAATTACCGGTTTTGTGCCGCCTCACCGGTAGACCTTAATCCCGTTGGCAGTAAGAGAGTGCTGTAGACAATTAAGGGTGCGTTCCACTTTCCCCTTTAGACGGCTTCGTTGCCGTCTTCCCGAACAGTCCGCCATGTCAAGCCCCGTACCAATTCGAATGAGGCAGTCAACTAAGACTGCTTCGAGGAGACAGCTTCGAAGTCAGCAACGATGCAGGCTACCTTCCTGTCCGAACTGTCAAGGGACGCCAGCGCCACCTTTTTGCGTATTCATGTTGTTACAAACTGACTTGTTCGTTTATTGGAATATTTAGTATAATTTACTAGGGGTAAAGATGGTTTTGTTTAATTTTTAAATCGCGTAATCTTTGAAATAACAATGGTACTATTATTTACGAAACCCACGGCTTGCGTGGCTCAACATGTCTGCTACGAGGTTTTCGTCTGCGTTGGTGTTGCTTTTGTGACCGCTGTGCCGTTCCAATTCTTATTCATCTAGACGTCTAATTAGACTGATTTGTAAGCTGTCTACCAAGCTGTCCGCGAATTCGAACGCAGCCTTAGTATCCTGCCGGCAAGCCAATCCTGCCGAAAATTGCTTGAGCCTCTTTTCAGCCTGGAGGCATTTTGAAAGCGCGCTCCTGTGGTTTCACTCCGCCGTCAGCCTCGGTGTAACCGAGCGAACGAAGAGAACACAGAAAATAGACGAGATAGAGCAAGCAGGAAAGTAGAGGAGGGAAGTATGAAAAAAGTGTGAGGGGAAAGCGGTATGCCGAGGCCGCCTTCGCGAGAGATGCTCGGCGGCGGCGACGCGCTGCGCGATAACGCCGGAACAGCGCACGCCGTCACGCGTTCGCCGATGCCGCGGTTACTTCTTGGCGCCGTCACTTACCTCACTAAATAAAGGCTTTTAGAGTATCGCCACTCTTTTTCTCATTGTTATGTCCCGCCAGGATTTTCATTGGTCGGTCGGCACCACGTGATATATGGTTACGTATGGGCGCAGCCATTTTGTTTCTGGGCGCCTCTCTCTCTCTCTCTCTCTCTCTCTCTCTCTCTCTCTCTCTCTCTCTCTCTCTCTCTCTCTCTGTTCCGCGGACGCTAGAGCAGCCGGCCACATTCTGCCCGTAACAACCGGCGGCGGTTTCGTTGGGAGAGATGGTAACACTGCAAGCCAGAAACAAAATGGCCCCCAGACGCTTACGGGTGCACGAAGTGGCGGTACTCTTCAGCGTAGCTTATTCAGTTACGCTAGCCGTCGCCGGGAAGCCTGGCGTTCGCGCAGGCGCTCACACTTTGCGTTAGGGATCATGGTCATCGTCAGCCAATTTTCTTTTCTGGGGTCCGATTTACTCATAAACATGCTGGCATTATGACCTGGTAACGTATTTGACAAACCTGGCCATCTAGATGAACCTGCATCCTCTTCTTTTCCACTTCCTAGTGGAAAATTTTCCAAAACTACTAATTATATTCTTAGGGTAAACAGGCCGAACCAAACCGTCCTTATTCTAAAAAAAGAGTGCTTATAATTTACTTAAGAGAACAGATTGCCGTAAAACGAATTGCTGGTCTTTGCGAAAATAACTAGGTTAACTGGACTCCAACTTAGGCCATTATCGTGATAACCATTGGAATTACCCCTTCACCACTAAGACTTAATTGTCCTACACCACTAAGGC
The DNA here is from genome assembly GCA_013339765.2 of Haemaphysalis longicornis. Lineage (NCBI taxonomy): Eukaryota > Metazoa > Arthropoda > Arachnida > Ixodida > Ixodidae > Haemaphysalis > Haemaphysalis longicornis. The sequence continues at coordinate 81,533,302 of CM023456.1, read as the reverse complement.
TTTTCTTTCTTTATTGCTTTACACTACTATAGTCGAACAGTGTAGCTGTATTAGCAGCTGCAAGCGAACCAGTTGACGGTACTTGGGTTCCGTCTAGGCTGTGACTTTAGTCTATGCGGTCATGCTCACCAAGCTCGCGACCTGGCCCGTCAGCGAGCATGCGAGGAAAAGGGTTTTTCCGCAGAAAAGTACAAGTGTCCGATCCATGCCGTTGCTCGAGCGAAATAATCGTCTGCTAGTGCCTGGACCAGAGCGGAAAGCAGCGTGGCGAACTGGAGGAGGATCACGAAACGCGAGCAAAAAATGTGCAGAAATTTGGCGCCGTTTCGTTGTCAATGTCGGCGTACGTGGACGCGCTTTGGCTGTGGGAGGTCAGACATTGTAGATGTAGAAGGCTATGCATAGAATAAGCTAGAGGCTAAAGGGCGCTAAAAAGCCAGGAATGTTTTTCGGAGGATTGAAGCGTGAAATTATTATACTCACTGCTTCACGCAAAAACAAACAAAACAAAAACGTGTTCAAGTACTCAGGGTTGCGTTCGGTTTGTTTAGGGAATCTAGTTTTTTTTTTTACAGTTTGTTTGCCTTAGCATTGCTGTGAAACATTTGGGAATAATTTTTTTTAAATTTGGTAACTAGACATATATTTATAACGGACACGCTGGACTTGGTAAACGGGGTGTTTGGATGCATTTAAAAAAGTTTATTGCAAATATTTTTCAAAATATATATTCTTAGCAAATAAAAGTGACTGAATAGCGCGGGTCAAGCCTGAATGAAGAATATCGCAACATGAAAAACTGACGAGTCTAAAACAAAAAGAGCAAAAAAAAAGAGCAACAGAAAAAAGAACGGAAACTTGAAACCGAAACTGAACGCGGCGCCCTCTATATCATACTGCCAGCAGCAAATACACGGAGGTCGGCCGCGGTCCTGTGCAGACGCCACCACGCCTGCACCGCTGCCAGAACGTTTTAGGTCAATTTTCATAACGAGAGACAAAATCAAGGCAGTGCAGAGATTCCTGAAGCTGGTAAGTCGTGACAATTAACGTACCCTGCTTTAATGCCAGCTGATTATTATTTCATTTTACAGCGCCTGTGACGGCGTCGCGTTTGATTGCACGCGGCGTTTAAGCGTTAACTCACGCTATCACTGATCCCAATTTGTCAGGTTTAATAATTTTCTGAGGGACTTTAGCGTAGAGGATAGCTTTTCAGAACCTCAACAAGGGGATAACTTCGCTCTCGAAATTACAATACGGCGGAGAAAAAACTAACATCGCGGGAAGCGTCTCGTGCGAGTACACCAGCGTCCGGTGAACCCATTGCAGCGCCAGCCGTTTGCGAAGAGCGTCTTCGCCACTGCGTCTCTGAGTGGAGCGCACCGCTTAGCGCTCGTTTTTTCTACCCGCATTAATGAATGTTTAGGGGCGAAGCACCTTAGGGGCTCGTGCTGTCGGCGTCTCCTGTCGTCGGAGCTGTACGAATCGAGAACGAGTACCGTATTTGCACGATCTAATGCGCCCCCATATTGTTACGCGCAGGTAAGTTTACTTATAAAAAATAAATAAATAACTACCGAGGATTCTACCACGCCGATGTAAAAGACATGACACCTCGTACCTGTAACAAGACATTTTATTTGGCGCACGCAACTGCGGCATCAGGAATCCGTTGTGCTTCATAAACTTCCTTATCCAGCTCCTGCCGGTATTAAAACTAAAGCGGGGACCATTGAAAGCCGATTTCGGTTTTGAGCCCGATGTCAAGGCGCACGTAAGTTTTAACACTACTTTTCGCAAAAAACTGTGCGCGTGAATCGTGCGGTACTTGTCGTACTGAATGCTAGACAAGAAGTCGATATGAGGGTGCATGTGTGAAGAGTGTAAAGGTGTATTGCAGGAGAAGAAAAATGAAAGGAAAGGAAAGAAAGATGGTGGTCTCTTCTCAGATCAAAAAGCCGTGAGCTGAAATGGCAAAGACGCCGGTCCGCACCAACGGTATCCTGGACTAGAAATCCCACCCACGTCCCAGCTGGCGAGCACTGTAGATAATGATTTCCTCGATGTGTTCGACCCACACATGTAAAGGGGATTGGCAGGGCTGAAGTGTTCAGCGCCCCTGTTAAGTTTGTTGGTTCAATATTTTTCTTAGAAGGAATTGAAATAGACGTTTGATCCTTTTCCTCTTCCGCGGGCCCGCGATATCATCTTTCCTTGACCTTCAGGCCACCATAGTTCCCGCTCCCACTGGTCAGGGGATTGGGAAGGCAGAGACGCTGGGTACGGGTAGCATTGCTTTCCCAAGCGGATTGAGGTGCTCGAGTAGGAGGAAAAACTTTATTGTGAGCCCGGTATTGTGGGGTGGTCCCTCAGTACAGGAGACCATGGGACGACCATGCTGTCTCAGCCCTGGACACCAGGAGTTGCTGTGCAAATTTGCTTATCTTGTGGGCACAAGCCGGGATTTCCGGTGCCTGCAAGTGCAACGGCAGTTTCTTCAGCGGTGCTCGTATTGGGATGAGTGAGGGTTGCGGGTATCAGGAGTGACCCATGGGAGTTGGAACGCCGAGTGCGTTAGCTGGAAGGTTGGGATATACTGATTCGGCCTTGCAACGGGTATGACATCTGCGTATGACAGTATTAAAGATGACTGTCTTTCCCGGGCTCCTTAAACGCGAAAATGTATGTATGTATGTATGTATGTATGTATGTATGTATGTATGTATGTATGTATGTATGTATGTATGTATGTATGTATGTATGTATGTATGTATGTATGTATGTATGTATGTATGTATGTATGTATGTATGTATGTATGTATGTATGTATGTTTACTCCCACGTACGGAACATCACTGGTGTAGAACGATTCGCGCTGATAATCTATTACACTCCTGCGCGCTGCCTCATATCTATCCAGGAGACAGCACCTCTCGTGTTCGTGATCAAGGGGGCCTATTCGCAGGGTTCACTGCAAACATGTAACCGTGGTTCTTACACGGGAAACCTGCACAGCTGTAGTGGAATGGCTAGGGAATATCTGAAGCCGTTTGAAAACATGTAATGTGTTCCAGAATGTCGGCACACCGGTAATTTTGCACCTCGGTACTGCATCAAAACAGCCTCGTAGGCTTAGAATTGAGCCTTTTGAATTGTCCTTTTGCTCCAGTTTGGAAACTGCTCCCGGAAATGTTAGCAAAATTTGTCGTACTGACAGTCGAATCACCACCCACTGCAGCGCCCTCACATATGCTCTGAACTTGCAGTGTTTTTCTGTCTTCAGCTGTACACAAAAAAAGGTGACGGGTTCTTTTATTTAACAGGTGAACTCCTCACAAGCCTTAAGCTCAAGTTCTCAAAGAACTTGAAGGCGGTTGACTTACAATTACAGGAGTGCATGCTTTGTCTCCTTTTGCAGGCTTCAACAAAAGGCAATCTCACGCTGACCACCCCGTCTGGAGGAATCACCATCAGCATATTCAGTCGTGACCGGAGCAAGCATTCTGCTCCGCAGAACACTTCACATCGTTCCACTAGACCGACAGTTTGATCGCCAGGTGGTAGCAAAATTATGGATGCTGAATAAGGCGATTCTCATGCGGCTTTTTCAGCGGTGTACGACCACTCGAAGTAGCACACAGAGAACCGGGACCCACATCCTGTGAAGCTGAGCACTAACCGCCTAACGTGCATCGAAGAAGACTCCCTGCAGGTGTACTGCCAGGGAAAAGGCGTTCTGCCACACGTCTGCCCGAAAAAGACACTTTTTTACGTACACGAGCCAGGTGTCGTACCGGTTCTATATCCTTGCGAATGGGTTTTTCTTGAGAATCATTCTTGAGGACCTCTCTATGCGCATAGGTACGACAAGAGCCACCTTTGAATCCGGTGCGTACAGTGATTCGTTCACCTCACGCTCTTATGGAGCACCTGCAGAACCACCCGGGAGAAATGCCCCACGAATGTTGCGAGTGCGGCAAGAAATTCAAAATGCGAGCTCACTTGCGTAACCACATGGTCGTGCACACGGGCGAGAAGCCTCACGAATGCCAGCAGTGCGGCAGAAAGTTCTCGCTTCGAAGCAATATGACGCGTCACGCTCACGTTCACACTGGCGTTAAGCCGCACGAATGCCAGCAGTGCGGCAAGAGATTCACGCGGCGAAAGAATATGTTGTTGCATGCGCGAAGTCACACGGGCGACAACTATCACCAATGCCAGCAGTGCGGGAAGACGTTCTTGCTGCGAAACAGTATGTTGTACCACGCACGCGTTCACACTGACGATAAGCGTTACGAATGCGAGCGGTGCGGCACAAAGTACTCGAACCCAAGCAGTATGCTGCGCCACACGCTACTCCACACCCGCGAAGGGCCATATGAATGCCAGCAGTGCGGCAGGAAGTTTGCGCTGCGAGACAGCATGTTGCGCCACGCGCGCACTCACTCGGGCGATAAGGCTCACGAATGCCAGCAGTGCGGTAGAAAGTTCTCGCAGCGAGGCAATATGCTGCGTCACTTGCACACCCACACGTGCGAGAAACCGCACGAGTGCCCGCAGTGCGGGAAGAAGTTCACGCGGCGAGACAATATGCTGGTACACGCGCGCAACCACACTGGCGAGAAGCTGTTCGAGTGCGGAATCTGCGGGAAGCTGTTCACGCGTAAGAAGTACGTCTGCGATCACATGCAGTCGCACGCGGAAAGGAAGAACGTTGAGTGCAGCACCTGCCGCACGAAGTTTCCTAGCTGGTCATCCGCCAGAAGGCACCAGAAAGAAGTTCACTCGGCGACTCAGCAAATGGCGGAGGGAAATGACACTGCAGCGGCTCATGGGACAAGCCCTAATTTTGTGTGGTGGATGGAGGTGACCTCAGTCGATGCTTGAAAAATAAACTGGGGTGAAGACTGGGTGAACGTAATCTCTTGAAAATCAGCAACACACGCAGAAAGGATTTTTTGAAGTGCCCTATGATAAGAGTATAACTTTTTATCGTAAAAAGTTGCCGACATTTAGCTAAGCATGAACAATATTAGCGGGAAGTGTATGCAATGAAGACGTCTACCACTTTTTATGCCAAATTGCCATAATGGCGGCGGTGTACACTGCGTGTCCTACATAATTTGCTTGCATGGAGGGCTTCGATTCAACAAGTCGGTTCGCAGACTGCATTCGCGTTGCGCAAAGCGCGCAATGCCTCCGATTCTGGTTGCTTTTTGGCGTTGTAGCTAGTGGTTGCGCGGATTGCTTTCCAGAGGCGACATTTATAAGTAGCTTTTATTGGTGTGCGCAAGGGGGTACAGCTCGACAAGTTCATGGGGCGCACGCGGCTGATACGTATAGATGTAAAAAGTGGTGAATGCGGTGTCTGCGACAATATTCATTCAAGGCAGCGGTTCTAGAGAAGGGCCTTCAAGTATTGCAATGACGTAAAATATTTGAGTCTGGCTAGACGAAGTAGCGTAGTTCGCATCCTTGTACGTGATGATCGGGGGTTTTGTGCAGCCCGTCATGAGGGGCCCGCTGCGTGATGCGGGCGCACGAGGAGACCAGGTTGGCCTTGAGCTTATTGGCTGCAAATGGAGTCGTCCGCACCCGGAATGGACCTGCAAGGCTTTGAGCGATGCACTGTAGAAGCCGTACCTTTGCGGGTATAAATGAATTGGGTAGAGATTTTATGTAGTTTTTGTTCAGCAGTAATAGGAGAAGGCTTACGCGATGCTTATAGCTATTGGGCGAGTTTGACATCTGGACAGGCAGACACTGGAGACTAATTAGGTCACTGCCCAGAGAACCTTGGAAAATGGCGGTGGGCTTGTACTTTAGTGGAACATCAATGTGATCCACTCTGAACCAATGAGCTTTAGATTGAATTGTATTGGATTTGGATTGGATTTTATTAAATTGGATTGGATTGGCAATTGGAGTACGGGTGTGTAGAGAATTGGGTCTGCACATTCGCCGGTCTGCGCATTCCAGATGAGTGACGTCATAGCCGCGGCCGACGCACTGGCGGCGGCGCGTGCCTAGCTGTGCGCCTCCGTTGCGCAGTAGCCAAGTTTGACGCTGCGCTGGAGCCGCTTGATAGCCGTTTCGCGTGGCTATTGGAGAGCCGTGCTGCGCATGCGCGAGGACCAGTAACTGGACTGGACTGGACCGGACTGGACTAGATTGGACTGGACTAGAGTGGATTGGATTGATTGGAAATCGTTTTAGCAGCGGTAAGCAAGATAATCAGCTATCCCTAAACAACCAGGAAACCTAAGAATAACCAGCTGAACCTTAGCTCACGTTACGGATATCCTGGCATAGCCGAGCTAAGCCACTGCTAATTTTTTGTACAATTGCGTGACGTTACTGGAGTAATTTATAAGCAAAGTAAGTCAGGAAAATGACGTAAACGACTCGTGTCGCGCTCAAAGTACACAGAAATGCACTCTTTGCGCTGTGCGGAGGAACGCCGGTTGCGGGGATGAGGCAGAGTTTGCGCCAACTTCTTTCGGTTCTTAAGTTGCACCGAGTATAGTTCCACCGCTCACTCTGACCCATCTCTTCAATGCCTTACGTGAGGCGCGCCGCAACTGTACATCACTCCATGTGGAGCTGTCCCAATTACCCAGTTTCCGTCGAAAATCTTTATACGAGCATTGAGTGGGGCAGCGGGGTGGCTGTGACTCTGGAGAAATACAGTGAAACCCGGTTATAGCGAACTGTAATATGCGCCGCAATAAGTTCGATATATCTAATAGTTCGATATGGCGAAACCCGCCGAAAGAGTTTATACGAGTTCGAAATACGCGGGACACCCCCCTCCCCCATCCCCGGATCGGAAACCAACACAATATGAAGTATGTCGTTACCATACACAAAACATTGTTTATTGCAAGGCAATAAGGCTACTTTCCACCTCAACTGCCTACTTCACCAAAAAAGGAATGATTCTAGTTTTCACTTTCATTTTGGCGGCGTCACTAGCACAGAATTCGAGTCCGTGTCCTTCAATATCGAAGCAAAATCTGAGCATATCAACTGCCGAAAGCGCTTCATTAAGCATTGGACGGCTTTCACTCGCGACATCATCTGCCTCTTTGGAACTTTCAACAGCACCAGCTGCCATGACATCGACGACGTGCCTGCATATGAGGGGCTTCACAGTGACGGCAACCTGGTCGTCGACGACACTCAGGAAATCCCCGAAGGAATTCTATGGTCCCGTTTTGTTGTGCGCAGTTGCAGGCATGAACCATTTTCAACTAGCCGGCTTTCCGCTGTGCTTCAGTTCCGAAAAGTATCGGGCGTCACGCAGCTCCATGTGAGGCTCAACGTCTCAAACCGCGGGCCAATCACCATTTCAATTACCGCTGTGAGACCATGCATTTCAGCGGCAATTCTAGGCTCACCGTTCGATATATCCGATGTGAACTTCGTTATAAGGAATATGTTTCGCATGTATTTATAACTGTTTTGTTTTTTGTTTCTTATATACCATAATTCGCTCTATCCGGGTTCGTTATACATAATCGGGTTTGACTGCATTTTCCCTCGTGGACAGGGCTATGCTAGTCTCCGGCCGGGTTGATCCTGCGGTCATCCGGAACCCCGGACCCGATTAAGATGATAAAGGTGGTCTCTCTCCCTCTCCCAAGCGAATCATATGAGGAAGGAGTGCAACTGCGGCCCACTCAGTGTCTAAGGTAGATGGAATGCTCGTTAGGTGTAGTTCTGCCATCGACGAGGTCCTAAGGCCGGTTTGTGGCTGTGTAACTTTGACCGCACGATGAAAATGGCCCTGCCTGGTTCTGGTGTCTTCCAGGGACGGGGGTTGAGGAACTGGATGCGACTGCGCCAATCGACGAGCTTCAAGGCGAAAGATGCGACGCACCACGTGTCCACACCAGAGACGTGCCTTACGCACACGAGAAAGGAGGAAAAATGCATGATATCGGGCAGACTTTTCGAATATTTGGGCATAAAGTGTTCTGTATTTAAATATGTAGCACACTTAAGTCAGAAATGTCTCAGTGCCACCATTTATTCTTCGAGGCTGATTGCCCTACTCCAAACAGCCAAAAGATCGAAGCGAGTTTCATCGCATTGGTTCCCGCAAAAACTTGTTCCAACTCTAGAAAAGCGTGGGCGTGCTAACATCATACATCAAGGGTGGGACCGCGATGTTCCCAAAGATGGCCTTGAGGTGCCATTGGTATTGAATAAGTTTGAGGGTGGGGAACGACAGGATGCAAAGTTTACGAGATGTTTTTATTGAACAGCACTTACGCTCCCGCTGCTGTGGTTCCGCGGCGCCGTTGTCTCTCGTAACCGAGCAAACGAGGGGGACACCGATGGCGCAAAAGTTAGAACTAGTGTCCCTAAATAAAGGCTTTTATAGTATCAGCACTCTTTTCTCTCATTGTTATGTGCCGCCATGATTTTCATTGGTCGGTCGGCACCACGTCATATTTGTTTACATACGGGCGCAGCCATTTTGTTTCAGGGCGCCTCTCCTCTCTCTGCTGCGCGGACGCTAGAGCGGCCGGTCGCACTCTGCCCGTCACAGCTGGCGGCGGTTTCGTTGGGAGAGATGGCAACACTGCAAGACAGAAACAAAATGACCCCCAGACGCTTCCGGGTGCACGAAATGGCGGTACTCTTAAGCGTAGCTTATTTATTGACGCTAGTTAGAACAACGAGGAAAATGTAGGTGGACAGTATGGTGGCAGTGTGAGGGTGGGGGGGGAGGGGGGTGGTATTCTGAGACGGCGCGGAGCAAATATTCTCTCCGGCGTCGACGCGCTACGAGATAACCGAGCGAACGCAGAGGCCACCGAACTTATCATCATCATCATCATTATCATCATCACCACCATCATCATATCAACGCCCACTGCAGGGCAAAGGCATCTCCCATTAATCTACAATTATCCAGGTCCTGTGCTAACTACCGAACTTATAGCGATCAGAAAGCGGAGGATGAAAGTATGGTGAAGTACCTAGTGGCAACGCGCTACGAGACAACGCCAGAGTATATCGCGTGCTTTTGTGCGTTCGCTGATGCGGCAATCACTTCGTTAGCTGCAGCAAGTATGCGCATTCACCCAGGAGACTGCAGTTCTCCCTGCGCACAAATTTCGCATTAGAGAGTACCGTAATCGTCAGCCATATTTTATAGCTTTTACTTTGGCAACTCTTGCTGACACCTCCTTCGTGCGGCCACACTTACTCTTGTCTGAAAATTGAATTAATAAAGACGGCACAGCCTGTTTAGGGGGTCCTGTGAAGCTTCGGTGATAGACGTTACTCACGCGTACCCTGCGAATTGCACGAAAACAATACCATTTCTTTCGTAAGGCGTGGGCCCAAATTAAGGCTCACCATAAAATAATTGTTCAGAATTATCTACGCAGCACACATAACGGTCGGACTATACGTAATATCCATAAGGGGCAAGGCGGAGATTTCGACCGAATACCATGATGCCGGTACGATAACATCAGATTGATTATAGCAGCACGAAGTGCACAAATGGCTACGATTTCGAAACGTGTGAAATGAGCCTGAAAGTTGACCGCATTATCAATTGATTAGTTTTAACAACGGGTGTGGCATTTGTTCAGCACATGTTTTCATGATTGTGGCCGGCTGTCCTCCCGCTGAGAAGTGCTGGTGGAATCTCGGCTCCTGAAGGGAACTGTGGGTCTGAAAAGCTGTCTAAGCGTCAGGAATCTAGGAAAACCAATTGACATGCTGAAGTTGCATTAGAATCCGTCTATTTCTTTTTCCATAGTGCCAGTGTCAAATGAAGAAATTTCGGGCCGTTTTTGTGGAGCAGACAGGGGGAAGGCTTTATCGTGACCAGGTGTCGAGCCAGTTTAAGTTGTAGAAAAGTCAGCCAGCTTGCTGGAGGCCTGTAGGGCCACTGGGTAAAAAGCTCGGGACATTGCGGGGCTCTTGTTTTAGTCCAATGTTGCTGCGAATTCAATCTGTCCAGTTAGAAGCGGCCCCAATGTGTCCTGAAAACTTGCGGCCGACGCTCCGTATAGTCGGCCACAACGGGTTTGAGAGCAAAGTAGCAGAAAAGAATGCGCTTAGGTGCAGCGACAGTATTGCAAAGTACGTGGAATGACTGCTAGGCTTAGTGCTAGACATTAGTTATGTCCTATTTAGAAGGGCCAAATCTGGGAAGCGTAACACTCACGGGACGTTTAATGGAATTTTGTCAGTATGCAAATCCCGTTTGCACAAATAAATTCTTCAGACATTTGAATAACCTGACGTGCTGTTGGGAACCGAGTCCTTCTGAAATTCGCTTGAACATCCCTGTTTCCTAAGCGTTGCTTGTAATTTCGTGAAACCCTGCCCCAGCCACCCTTTCGTAGACTCCGGTTTACACATCAGTACGCTCAGGCATAATGACTATGCCCGTCAGCGAGCATGTCGGGAAGTGCTTTTTTTTGAAAATGCCGCTTGCGAATTGCAGGAAGTACAAAAGTACGCTCCATACTGCTCAGACGAACCTGTCGACTGGTGGCGCCTCGATGGGCACTGAAAGAAGGGCGAGGCAATGACGGTGGTCACAAAATGCGAGCGAACGATGTAGAAAAATTGGTGCGCGTCGCAGGTCAACGTCAGTGCACGTGCACGGCACTACACGCGTGATTGGGCAGGCATTATAGAAATAGTTAGCTATGCCTTGAATATATTAAAAATTCAAGAGCGCGTGGGGTCCACGAATACATCCGGGGGCATCACCTGTACAGTTAATGACTGCTCCACGCAATTAAAAATTCCGCGTTCGAGGTGGGCCGCGGTCGGTTTGATCCCGAAAACTAGTTTTTTTCTCTTCAGTTTCTCTGCCTTTTCGTTGCCTGTTTCATTCAAAAACACACCTGTTTTCATAGGGATGCAAATATTACTGCGGGCATGCCTAACGTACAATATTTTACTGTAGAGGCACTCAACTGGACTTTGGATAAGGGCTTTTCAATTTCTACTTGGCAGCTAATAGGAGTGATTAAATTATGTTTGTCACACCTGAGTGAGAGGGCACACTACATATAAAAGTGGTGAGTTGAAAAAAAAAGACAAACATTCAGCAAGAACGCAACTTTGGAAACGAAACCGAAATCGAACGGGGCGCTTCCTACCTCACAGCGGCAGCCGCGCGTATTATGATCCGATGAGCAGACGCCAGACGCCTATCCCGCCTGCACATGGCATCCCGCCTGCACCGTTGTTAGGACATTTGTTTTTGTTTCGTTTACATACACAGAGAACAGTCAAACAAGGCAGAGATTCCGGAGTTGGTAAGTTTGGAGAATTCACATGTTCCACTCTATCGCCTGCTAGAAGTTACTGTGCAATGCATATTCTGCATTAGAAAAAAACGTGGCGTTTGATCTTGCGCGGCGTTCAAAGGTTAATGCTTTTGTGAGGTCATGGTGCCAATGGTAGTAGCTTGTAAGGTACAATAACTCTTAAAGAACTTTCACGCAGGAATAATTTCGCTCCGCAAATTACGGTACGCTCGAGAAAAAATGATGTCCTGGGAAGCGTCTCGTGCGAGTGCACCAGCGTCGAGTGAATTCATCGCAGTGGCTGTCGTTTGCGTAGAGCGTCTTGATGCAGCGTCTCTGAGCTGACCCCGCCGCGTGTTTTTGTGTCCCCATGAATGAATTTTTTTTCCGTACTACACGTAAACCAACCATTCGCCCTTAGATACATGCGTTGAGGCCGTTTTGCTCTTGGTTTTCACTGTGAGGAAGGTATCAGTTTTCTGCAAGTGAGAGAGAACCGCGTTTCGGGGAATTCTTCATGCAAGTGATGTCGCGCTTCAATTTTGGTGTCTACGAACCAAGGACACATAGCTGCTAAGTAAAAGGGCTAACATTCGACATTCAATTTTAATCACTCACTCGCTCGCGTTTGTGAGCTAACAAAAGGGAGTGAGTGAAAAAAAGTAAATTGTCTGCCTGTCTTCAAGTCGTAGGTGCAAAGGAATTTCCCTCTAATTCGATATAAAGAGAATATAAAGAGATCCTGTGAATTTCTGCAGTACATATTTACAAGGAGGCATAATCGAGCTTGTCTTCTGCCTGCATTGTACGTCCGGTGCATGATTGGGTTCACGGGAGAGAAAGAGAGAAAGACGTTCACGCGAAGATGTGGCAGAATGCATTGTGGGGCGTCGCCGGATGTAGGGAGAGGGCGGTCCAGGCTGTTCGAGGGCGGTTCGACCAGTAGCGCGTTTTAGGCGGTTTACACCCCTTCTCTTAGGAGTGTTTAGAGTTTACAGAGAGTTCAAGTGTAACCAGACAAACTTGCTGTTCTTCGAGCAGTTCGGCGAACGTACTCAAAGAGCAGCTGAACTTCAGGTGGTTAAAGGTTGGGGTAAATGTAGGGCGACTTTCGGCTGCAGCGGGGGAGTAGGGGGCACCGTATTACGCGACTATGCCAAAGAGCGTGGACAATTCAGCGAGTACTTGGTGTTTTGAGCCGCGACGTGGCGTGCAGTCACGGCTTATGTGGTGTGTTAGTTGGTTGACTGGAACATGCACTGCTGCGGTAAAAGAACGGCCACTTAGTCGACGGCCTAAGGACGACGTCGATTATCCGGAGGGTCAGTCACTTGATGATAGGGGCGAAGACAACGCTGACTGATGGGTCTGGGCGTGGTTGCGGTTGTCTACCGCGAGTGCGGGCTCGAGGGACAAGAAGGGCTGAATGGCGGGGAGGAAAGGCTTGACCTCATCGTTCGCGCTATTCTAGCGTGTCGGTCTTTCCCGTGACGTACAAAGGCTGCATGACCAAATAGAATGGGAGTATTTATCCCTAAATTAACTCCACGTTGAGAGGATGAAGAATAAATGTTCGTAGCAATTTCGCCTGAGATGAGAACAGCGGCCACGGTCTAGGGAGTGCTTGTAAGGTTATGAAAGCATGGTTGAAACATTCTATCTTGTGTGCGAGGTGTGCTATTGGTTATATAGCTGGGCACTCTACCGAATGCGCGCGCCTTTTTTGGGCCATGTACCACAGCTAAATTAAACCGTGCCATTTGGCTGAGACCATGGTGGTGAGTATTCGTGAACGCCGTGTTGATACTCATCCGATAAAGTATCTAGTTTACCCAGAACCCCCTATGGTAGACTCATTCTCACAGAAGAATTTCTACTGTGCTTAGTATTTTGTAAAGAAAATCTTCCCTCATTTTGCAATTGCAACTCCTTCCGAGAAGCTTTGCCAGGTTTCTTTCTGACTGGATACCCTAGTTTTCATGGATCGATCCACTGTAGTGTCACGCGTTGTGCGACGGCGCAGGCTAGACGTCTGGTTCAGGTAGGGGACATCGCGGGATATATGCTGGTGAGCGCTATAGCAGATGGCACGTTGTAGGATTACGGCCCCCAGTGCAGGCAGCTAAATGTAACGCAGTTAAATGTTACAAAAAATGTAACGCAGCGCCTGGTTTATGACAGACATTCACCTAGAAGAAGACGTGAGAGCGCGGGTTTTCTTTCAGATGTGTCTACGTATGTTTATTTTTATGTAAAAGAACAAGGGAGCCAAGGGGCAGAAATCAGACGGCATGGATTTTGGCGCTTGGGAAGATACTGAAATTTGTACAGTAATTATCGTTTCGGCGAGACTGGAGTCTTCCTAGTGTGGCCAAGAAATCATTGTTTGTATGAAACCTATACCTCAGGAATAATCGAGTAGTTTCATACAGCTAAAGAACAGCTATGGGCGGGCAACCGACTTTTGCAACAGTACTAACGCCCAATGAACTATCAGGAAGGCAGGGGCTGGAGCGCAGACAATTCTTCTTAGCCGTGTAGGGCTGCTTTTATATGGGTTCGACATCCGCTGCCCAAAAGGTAGGTTTAGCGCAGCAAGACGTCGATCATACCTTTCATAGCAGCGCCATAAATTGGCAGTCCCTGCCTCTGCCTCCTCGACTTTCAACAAAGTATCGATGGTATTCCCTGAAACATTTATCGGGAGATTTCTTCGGTCGGTAACACTGAAAAGTGCTTTGAAAGTGCCCGCTGTGCCTGCGCATTAGCTTTGCGCCCTCATCTCGCAGCAAAAAAAAAAAAAAAAAAAAACAGCAGCGTGCGTCGTCTGCCACGTTTCAAGCCATATTCTTGGTGGTGGGGTAAACACACATTATTAATCCCACTCACTTTATGTGGTGGCGCTCTACTTGCCCTCGAGCATTTCGCATCCCCGTGGAATGAAGCCGCGGCTGTGAACGAAAGGGACGCGGCGCGCAAGAGGCCGACGCTGCCGCTGCCTGCGACCACGGGTGTCCCCACAAGTGCCCTTCAATGTGTTGTTGTGTACAAAAACCAAATAATAGTTGTGGAAAAACGTTTCACGCGTACGCCGATTGAGATAGGATGGTAGCGTAGCAGCTAATGCATGCAAGGCCATCACCCCAGCCGTGCCGTGCTCGCGCTGCACAGCAAGCACGAGCGACTGGTGAATCGCAAGTGACCTCTTGAACACCTCACTAAGTTTGGTTTCCTTCCGCGCCGGCAATAATTTTCGGGGCAAACATATTTCTGCCCTTTGTCCTTGAACAGATCGACTTTCACTTTACGCACGTGACTTGGTCCATCACGACGCAGTTGCACGCGTACGTAGGCTCCGACGTTTTTACCGCTCTGCCTAGTGTTGCGACGATTTCAACCGTGTCTGGCGAAAAGTAGACCGTAGGATGCTGCACGTAACGGTATTTGACGTCGAGGTATCACTTCGCGTTTGGTAGGGCACAGTTAGGAACATCCCATATTTCGCAGAAAGGGCTAATTGGAAATGTAAACGTCGTCTACATAAGACGGTTCCAACTTCTTAGAGACGTCTCAGCTAAGAAGTTGTTTATGCAAGCCGTCCTGAAGAGGTCTTGTAGCTGTGCTAAAACGACGCTTATAGCCGTCTATTTGGGTGCTTGCAAGACGTCTACACAACGCCTTGTAGAACGTCCTAGCAACTTGTTGTTGACGTCTAAATAACTACTTTTCAAGCAGTTTCTAGAACTTTTTAAGTGGTTTCGAGAAATATCTGCAAAAAACTTTTAAGTATGTTTGCTCAAGACTTAATAAGTGGCACCGGTTACATGCTTGCACTGTTCACGCAGGAGAGCTTCAGGTATCGCTACGAGCTGTCGTCACAATTGAAACACCAAGCAGCTGCTTCCGAAACATTCATTTCGACTGCCCTCTATTCTCAGAATGAATATCCTTGCTTAAACTGTCATGGTTCAAAATACACTTAATCAGAGAAGAGGCTGGTCATTGTCAAGTCTTCTGGAAGCAACCAGAGCGCATGTCAATTGTTGACAGCTGTCGGCAATATCCAAGACCTGCCTGTGTAAACAGAGTAAGCACCAAGCGAACAGCACAGCAGTAAACGATGTTAGCATAACATAGATAGTAGGTATTCGCATAAACTCACAAGAATTGAGGTGTTTGATGCCAGCTTTTATTTGACGTTAATAGATACCTGTTTTATGTCCCGTGTACACCAAAATGATGGAAATGTCAACAAGTAATACCAACCTTTGGTATTTTGAAAACCAAGCTTCATTTTTAGTACGAAAACAGCTATACACTTTAAAGCTGTAAGAAATACAGGGGGAAGCTCTTACAAAGGAAACGTGTAAATTTCAACAAGCTATTCATTCCCCAGCAGTGATGGTAACTTGATGTGGCACGCATCAGAAGTACGGCTTGTTCCTATGAATCCCAGCGCCCTTATTTTTTGCCTCGAGCTTGCTGCCCCACGCCAACGGGCTGCCTGAGTATAGCATAATGCACCGTGTCACTTACATTGTGTATAAGTAGTTAATAGAGAAAGTTATCAGACAGTCTTTATTTCCTAAGGTTATGGAGACGCCGACACGGTTGTGGAGAGCTACCCAGTTTGTGCGCCTGGCTATGTTTTCACGCGTGGGCACAGAAGCGTCTTGAGGGGGAAGTGATCGCTAGCTTTGGTTTTCAGGTCTGTGCGCAAAGTGAATATTTTACTAAAGTAATGTGTGACAAAAGAAAGATCAATGCAGCTTCTTACTGTTGCGTTTTCGAGTACGTTATGTTGCCGTTATTGAAACTCTTAATGTCATGTTTTATCAGTAGATTTCCTGAGCAGGCCTTGGACTGCGAGAGCTGGTATGTGCACTCATCGGCACTACCTTGAGTTTCAATGAGTGTGTTACGGTCACCGCAGATGATGCATGGTTGTAATGTGCTAGCGAGAACATTTTAAGACTAATATTAATGAACGCAGTTTCGAGTTCCAGACAGAAGGAATACACGTACACAACTTGATATATTTCTCGGTGTCATAAGGTGGGAGCGGAAACCCGGCAGACTTTACACCTTTATAGAAACCTACATACAGCAAACCTAGTCCACTCAAGCGGTGCGAATGAAGGGAATAATCTCTTAGCAGAAAGTGATCTCCACTGCGGGATTCCATGATTGCGAAAAAATGAGAATGGTGCCACCCCACTAGTGGACGAAAATCGGCAAGTATTGGGCGCTGGAGCGGCTGTCCCGTTGAATTATTGTGGAATCCTTGAGATCTTGCGAGACACTGTTTCCAAAGGGGTTGCCCATTTGGTCATCTTTCGTGTACTCCAATTCCCACTTGGTCGGTAACGCACTAGCGATCTGGCTTGAAAGTAACATTTCTGCAGGGTCCGAGTAACAGACCCAGAGTTTCGTGTCTAGGTATCCCGAGAGGACCATTATTTTTGAAAAACGGTCTGCGCCGTGCGTCCACAACTGCTAATTTGGAATTATAGCTGTGCATATTTTCTATCATTTTCTAGGCTTCAACACAGAACACTCTTGTGCTGAGCACCCCGTGTGGCGCAACCACCATCGGCATCATCAAACCACGCCGAAGGAATCACAAGGCTTCGAAGAACTAGTTGGTATCAATCCACGACATCGACACTTTGCTCGTCACGTGGAAGCAAAATAATGAGCTATCGAAGCATGCGCAGTCTTACAAACACTTGAAGAAATAGACGAGGAGCCAAGAGCCGCCAAACCTGCACCTGGCCACACAACTTGCGAAGTACCTCCAAGCGGGCGCCCAAACGGATGCCCCGAGTGCGGCAAAACATTCCGCCGACAGTCTGTCCTAAAGAAGCATGTTTACACGCACACTGGCGAAACGCTGTGCCGATGCCACGTGTGCGAGAAGGGGTTTACCCACAGGAAGAGTACTGAACATTACTTTTGCGCCCAAGGGGGCAAAAAACGCCACCGTGTCGCCCAGCGCGGACAGCAGTCCCCTGACGACAGGTCGCTGAAAGTGCACCGATTGAAGCGCACGAGGGAGAGGCGTCACGAATGCCTTGAGTGCGGCAAGAAATTCTCAGCGAGAAGTTACTTGAATACACACATGCTCGTGCATACGGGCGAGAGGCCTCACGAATGCCAGCAATGCGGGAGGAAGTTCTCGCAGCTAGAGACTATGAACCGCCACTTGCGCACTCACACGGGCGAGAGGCCTTACGAATGCCAGCAATGCGGAAAGAAGTTCGCGCTGAACGGAGGTTTGTTCCGTCACACGCGCTCTCACACTGGCGAGAAACCATACGAGTGCTGCTACTGCCCGAAGAAGTACACTCGCAGTAACAACCTTCGTGCGCACATGAGTTCGCACAGGGAAAAAAAAAACGTGGAAAACAACATCTGCCTTACAAAATTACCTAGCTGGTCTTCTACCAGAAGCCACCAGGGGGAAGTTCATTCGGCGACTTGGCCAGAGGAGGTTGGAGATCGCAACGCGGAGGCTGACGGGGCGAGGCGGAATTTCGTGTGGTGGGAGGAGGTGACCTCATTGGAGGCTTGAAAAATAATCTATGGTTAAGCGGGTGATGGCGAAGATTTGATGGAGATGAATAAAGTGGAGCTTTCTTTGCCTCTCGACTCGGTTTTCCGGAGGGCTGCTGCTACTTTCTGGCAGGGCGTGCCGCTAGGTTTTATCTTATTACAGATACCGCAGGCTCTCTGTGCTGGGCCTGCTGGGCCTCAAAGCGACTGAGATAGGGCAGCCGAGGAAGGTACACTAGTAACGCTGTCCTCGGCGTGTCGCACCCGCTGGACCAGGAGCGAGTGCCAGTGGGGCAGACACAGTACATATTTGCGTATTGTGTCCTCTGCGCTTGGAGCTGGTAACATCAAAACAGCGTACTCGCCAACAGTATACCTTCGTTGCAGAAACGCAAACTTAAACGTGACGGTCAAACGTGGACCACCGGGTTACAACCCTTGCGCGCGATGTTTTCGGTGACGAGTAATCTACATCCACCATAAAACCTTCAAGTGATGATGTCAGTGCACTAGCACGAGTGCGAAGTTTGGCTTTGTATTATTGCTGCCTTTGTGTTGTGCCAGCCAATTTCTCTTACAGGACGGAGGTGGTTGAGCGAGTCAGTTAGCATCCTGCTTTAGGGCTCTGAACGTGTCAATTTGATGTTTACTGATTATGGTCCTCTCAGGTGAAAGGTCTCGTGAATTTATTGTGGGTTTAGCGCGCCGACGCAACGGAGGCAATGAGGCGCGCCGTAGTGGAGGGCTACTCGTGAACGCCTTTGTCGTGAGAGTACGCATTATGGTTCGTCACTAGGGCATACCCCTGGCTAAGTCCTCGGGCCACAGAGAGCAGTTGGATATGGGCGAAGTAGAATCAATCGCGTCTATGACATCTGACATTGCAGCAGTGCTGAAGTAGGGCGTCAGGTGTTGATATGTCCTTATATTAGGGGCGAGCACCTTAGGGGCTCGGGCTGTCGGCGTCTTCTGTCGTCGTCGTCGGTAGTCATGGTACTAAAACACCGGGACACTCGTTTTCCAACGCCTCGCGCTAGAACGCTTCGTGCTTCAAAGTGACGAGAGTTTTACAGCCAAGCTGTATACCTCTACCCCCCAACGGTTTCATCTGCGTGGGCATACTTGGAGGCGCATACTTCTTAGCATGCTGACGCGTATGACGCGAAGACAACTTGCGGCCAGTCTGTCTCTAATTTAATTGCTTAAATCCGGTTCAACGCAAGAGAGGGCTCCACCGCCTCAGCAAGCGTGAAATTGCTCCCTCACCGGCGCTTCTCCGGCGCCCAACCAGCGCGCGCCGTGTGACAAGAGAGAGACTTATAATCTTTGAATACACTTATAAATACACTACATGCTTCGGCCCTCCCAGGTTTCACTTTAGTGGAGATGGCCCGGGATTTTTCTCTTTAATGTAGACGACGTTGTTTTGCTGGATATCTCGAACACGCCGCTGGTATTTTCTGCGCAGTTCTTCAAGAGAGGTTGCGGGTGGGGCGTAAGGGGGCGCACCGCTTTGACGTTGAAGAATTGGAGGCCTGTGGGGCGCCCACACCGCGAATGTCCCCATCAAGGTCCTTTGGCTACTTCGGGGAAAGCATGGGACGGAATGTCTATGACTGCAATGCTGAGGGCACAGATGTCGTGTAGTTTTATTAAGATGTGCGAGAAGACTTAAGCGTCTTTAGGCATCGACGTAGTATAGTTTGTAGGAAGACAGGCAGCTGGCTGGAGTCTAGTTGGACCACTGCGGTAGCAGCTTGCCTTATGCTGGTGGCTCTGTGGCCTCTTAGAGCAACTTTGGAGTGGAATCACCTGGGTAGAGACTCTGCCGGAGTGTCTTAAGGACTGCTCAGGAGCGTTTTTAGCTAGCCACATGGCAGAGTGAAGCAGGTGGAGAAAGTGTGCAAAAACGTCCAACCAAAATGCCAAGGTAGGTGAAATGCCTGTTAGGTTCAAGGTCGTCAGTTGTATAGGGCCTATTAGAATAGCCTATTCGGGGCCAGTGTAAAGCAGCTCACCGGCTCTTAAAACTACAGCCTTGCCAGCCGCCTCTCTAATGGTAGTTCAAAGAGCATTTGCCAGAATTGCAATGCTTACGAGTACGCCCCTACAAAAAAACTACATGCTTGTGCGGGGAACGCAACGCCTGTGCTAAAAATTATCTTGAGGCTCTTCTGTCTATCCCTAACGTTACTCGTGGATTCATGAAAACTCAAGACCAGCACCCTTCTCATCCAGCACTGAGTCACAGCGCAGAAATGAAGGACACGACTTGAAAGCACACGATAAGATATCCTGAATATGGCTAGCCCACCGGGGTGCGTTAATTTGGTTGCGGAATAGAGGTGTTTTTTCAACTTGTTTGCCTTAGTGTTACCTCACCAATTTCCAAACAATCTTCTTATTTTGATAGGGAGGCAGCAATTTATTTCCGGATGTGCAGTAGCCCAGAATATTTCCCTCAAAAACACCTAACTGGGCTATCGCAACGCGCTTGTTGTAATGTACATTTGTACGAGCCGACTGTAATTTTTCACGCCCTTTTCGGTAACAAAATGAAGTCCCACAATACCATGCGTCACACAAAAGTTAAACGACTCATAACACGTTAGACTAATAAATTGTAAAAACAAGCTGTTAATATAAAAATGAAGGAAGCTCACACTAACGCGTAAGACTGGAAGGTAGCGAAGCTGGACGCAACAGTAGCGTGTTTTTTTTTCTTTTCCGCCTCACGGCTTTGTTAAGCGTCGCCGCTTTTCGAGCGGCCACAGCTGGATGTTCGTCCTACTCAATACGCATACGGCTCTGCGCGTACGTCGCCTTCCTTCGTCGCGCGCACTTATCGCTGCGGCGGCGGCGTCCTCGCCTTCCTCCGCCAGGTGGTGGCACGGGTCCCGCGCGCTTCTCAGTTCCCTCCTCGCCTACCTCTCCCCGCCGTCGGGCGCTGCTCCAATCCGGGCGCTTGCGGAAGGGGGTGTGGTTTGACCTCTAGCTCTCAAGGTCAAAACTGGTCACCCCGCGAAGACTGCCCGAGGTAGCGTACTGTAGCTTTCGCTACAAAACCTCAAAACCTAAAGGTTAACGCGGTACACTATACTCCTTAACGCCAGCCGAACACGTTTTGATGCAAAGAAGCCGGTCACCCGTCCTGTGCAGATGCCACAGCGACTGCACCATTGTCAGAACATCCCTGTTTCTTCAGCTTACAAAGGAAGAACAAAATAAACGCAGCGTAGAGCCTCTGAAGCTGGTACGTAAGGAGAATTTACAAATCCTACTCCACGGGTTGCGGGTAGTATTTTTGTGGTGCATCGTCTGCATTATGCAGGCGTCGCGTGTGATCTTACGCGGCGTTCACGTTCAAGTGGTAATATTCTAAAACACTGTGGTGTCAATACTAGTCAAAATCATTACATTGATAACTTGCACGATGACAGGCCTTCTGTACGGTAATTGCGATACGGTCGAGAAGCATAACATAGCGGAAAGTACAGCAGCGTCGAGGGAATCCATTTGCATTCATTCGGCTGTGGTTTGCAAAGAGCGTCTTGATTGTAGCGTCTCTAAAATGACAGCTTCGCTTGTTTTTCTGGCCGAGTTTTGGTGAGCTCTTCGTGAAAGGGTATAGGGCTTTAAGTTTGACGTGTACAGACAAAGGACACACTTTTCAGGAAATTGATGCTGGTCATAGGCTAAGAAAGGTGAGTGAATGAGTGAGTGAGTGAGTGAGTGAGTGAGTGAGTGAGTGAGTGAGTGAGTGAGTGAGTGAGTGAGTGAGTGAGTGAGTGAGTGAGCTAGCGAGGAATTAAAACGTCCATTAGAGCCGAGAAAACGTTGCACTGGATCTTTCAGCATCTTTTTTCACTAAAGCGTTTCTTTTGGGTAGGTTTGCTGCCGAGCCTTCTGCCGATTAGAACTATATATAGTTGACATCGAGACCCGCCGCGGTGGCTCAGTGGCTAAGGCGTTGCGCTGCTGAGCACGAGGTCGCGGTTCGATTCCCGGCCGCGGCGGCCGCTTTTCTGATGGAGGCGAAAAGCAAAAACGCCCGTGTGTTCGAGATTTCGGCGCACGTTAAAGATCCCAGGTGGTCAAAATTAATCCGGAGCCCTCCACTACGGCGCGCCTCATCGCCTGCGTTGCGTCGGCGCGTTAAACCTACATCAATCAATCAATCAATCAATCAAGTTGACATCGACAGAATCAATGTTGTAGGCCATAGCCTACATCGACTGATAATTGTTCCTTTCCTGCATAAAGCTCTTTTAGGGAAAGTCGAAAGCTGGCCGTTATCCACAGCAGCTTGCGATCACATAACGTCATGCAAAACCGCCATCTCCGACGCAGTGTATATGCATTACAACCAAAAGAAATGTTCCGGGATGCCCACCACGGTCCTCCCCCGCCTTTCACTTCACCAGCCTCCGAAGCAACTCGGGTCGGAATACGAAAGCCCGCCATGCAGGGGCACTGCCGCACTGGTTTCAAACACACTGTAATTGCTCGGTTCAGCTCGCTAGAGACGATACAGAGCGAGAAAGGGGAGCTTCACTAATAGTCGAAGCGAGTATTCTTGTGGTTGAAGTCTTCAGTCCAAAACTCCGCTGTTGCGGACGGCTGTCTTTGTCCTCTCCGCCAGCAAGCGTCGGGTGCGTTATCCGGCGCCTCTTCTGAGTATCTGTGTGCGTGAATGTTCCCTAGCAGAAGCCGTACTCAACCAGGTTTTTTTTTCAATGTATATGAACGCGAAATTCGAGGTATGTGTTCCCCTGAGCCGTTTGCCGTATAGGTATAGCATTTGTAAAGTCTTTACCAGTGTGCGTGCTCTCCCCTGTATCTCTAGTGCCGACCTACTAGGGCACTGATTTACCTGAAAATATTGTCATGTGACGACGAAGAGATAGAATGTCGGAAGGGGTGTATTTACAAAGCAGACACCATTGCCACTGGCACTAAGGCAGGTTGATGGGACGCAGCCTGTCCAGCGGGGACTCGTATTTCGTCTTCCTTCTTTCGATCAGGCGCAGCTGATCTTCGAGGCCGGAGCTGGCCAAGGCTCTCTCCCAAAGCTCTGTGGAAAGGTGGATGTTAGGGGGGTCTAGGGTGGACTTGTCGCAGCCGCCCACTATGTGTCTGAGAGTCCCAGGCTCTCCACAGAAGCGGCAAAGGGGAGAAACGTGTGTCCGGTCAAAGAGGTGTAGTCTGGTGGGATGCGGGAAGGTGTTGACCTGCAGGGCACGCAGTAACCTTTCCTGATCTCTCGGTAGCGATTTGTGTGGTGAAGAGTAGGTTTTACGGGACAGCCTATAGTGGTTTTTAAGTGCGAATGCACTTCTTAAGCGAGCCTGAATCGTCCGCCGCCGTAGTCCGCATAGCAACAGCTGCGGGTGCGCGCGCTCCTCGTCTTCCTCCTCGTCTTTCCTAGCAACGGGGGGAGATGGGCGCGCGCTACTCTCCTCCTCCTCTCTCCGCTCAGTGACTGCGGGTGTTGGGCGCCTCCTCATGGCACATACCCACGTGAGGGATTGGCCAGGAATCGGGCGTGAGAAGGGCTAATGCACCCGCTTAAAGGAGTACTGACACGAAATTTCAAAGGTGAGATGACGTTGAGTCTTACATGCGAGAGCAGGTGCTGCTGTACGTGCCCTTTCGGAGCGAGGGGGTCGACTTGCTGGACGGCAACAAGTTCCTAAAGTTGTACGAAGAGCACAGGGACGCTATAGAGAGCAAGAGGATGGAGTACAACCCGGCGAACAACGATGTGGTCGTTCAAGAGTTAGTCGAGCAACATTACGCGGAGATGTTGCGCATGAGGAGAGAGCGGGAAGTTGAAGAGGAAGAAGAAGAACTGCGACGGAGAGAAGAAGAAGACGACGATTCGACGCCGAAGGTGACGGCCGTCTCCTCCGCCGCCTCCACCTCCGAGCAAGCCGGGGCGGGAACGGACGCCGACGTCCTTCCCAACGACCGCCTACTCCGCTTGATAAAGGAGACGGTCACGCCGTGCGCCGCAGTTCGCAAGCGACGGGGAGTAATGGACCGACAAGAGTACCTCTCGATGATGCGCAGCACCAACCCCGAGCAGTACGAGCTGCTGCGCGAGATCCTGCATCGCCAGACCACTCCCGGCCAGCCTCCGCTGCGAGTCTTCTTCACGGGACCCGCATCCTTCTAGCAATCAAGTACAACGACAACACAAATAGGTTTCTGTGAATAAATGCATCTTTCTTTTAAGTGCGAATGCAACCGTGCATTCGCACTTACACACTCTCCCCCTCGGGGAAGTGCGAGGGAATTTTTTTCCGTTGGTCATCGACCAGCGTCTTTTCACCGGAGTCCATACCCAGATAGGAAGAGATTGGCCACATGGATATGCGGTTATGCTTTGTGTACGTTTTTCGGGAAGCTGGCCAAGTCTGGGACAATATGAACACCCGTGTATCGGTAAAACCTTTCAGGGCCCCTTTAACACGCCACTGCCTTTAAACAAAGTGCTGGTTTTTGCGAAAAATATTCGAAAAGGTGGACTCAAACTCAGGCCATCATCGTGAAGACCATCGACTTTACGCCTACCACCACCAAGTCTTCTTTATTGCCCTACACTACTAAGGTCGAACAGCGTAGCCATATTGGCAGCTCCAAGAGAACCAGTAGATGACACATGTCGGGTTCCGACAAGACGGCCACGTCCGCCAAGCTGGCGACCCGGGTCGTCAGAGAGCATGCGAGAAAAAGCATTTTTCGAAAACATCGCTTGCGAATAACAGAAAAGTGCAAGCGTGCGATCCATGCCGTTGCTTGAGCGGAACTATCGTCTGCTAGCGTCTCGACCAGAGCGGAAGGCAGCTTGGGGAAATAAGGATGATCATAAAACGTGGGCAGACGTGTAACGATTTAGCGTCGTCTAGTGGTTAATGTCGGTGTACGAAGACAAGCTTTGGTGTGGTTGGTCAGGCATTCTAGATGTAGAAGGCTATGCATCGCCTAGAGGCCTGAGGGCGCTAGAAGGCTGGGATTTTTTTCCGGGAGGCTTCTGCCATGGGATTATTATACTGACTGTTTCACGCAAGAAAAAGTTTCGACGGATTCGAGTGCTCAAGGTTTATTTATTTATTTATTCATTCGTACCCTCAAGGCCTAGAGGCTTTTCAGAGGGGAGGGTTGCGTCCAGTTCGATTACAGAATCTATATTTTTTACTGGTTATTTGTCTTAGCATTCTGTAAACGTTATATGTTTGTCCCAATTGACCTGGAAAAGTTCAACTCGTCCGACAAGGCATGCAGAGAAATAATTTGTACCTACTATCCGAACAACTTATCACACACAATCGCTAACCTATAGTCTGCCGGTCCTGCTTAACAGGCTGCACTCAGAAAATTTTGACGTAACTTCCCATCCATACTCGCATATTATATTGCATTGCCAGCAATTGCGTAGCACCGTTTGAACTAGCGTTCTTTCGAACAGCGCAAGTAGACGAGGACGTGAAGTGTACAGGACACAGCGCAGACTAACAACAGGCGATTTATTGCACGAAAATACTTAAATACATATCTCCGTTGCAACAAAGGAGGAGAAGGAGGAGGGGGAAGATACACATGGGGGAAGGGGGTAGAGGAAAGATACACATCCATTTTTCGAGCCAACATGGCGGATCACGTTCACTAACAAGATAAAAAGGCGATTTCTTTGTCGGTTAGCATGACAGACGGGCGGCTGATGTGTATCTTTCCTCTACCCCCTTCCCCCATGTGTATCTTCCCCCACCCCTTCCCCTCCTTTGTTGCAACGGAGATATGTATTTAAGTATTTTCGTGCAATAAATCGCCTGTTGTTAGTCTGCGCTGTGTCCTTTACACTTCACGTCCTCGTCTACTTGCGCTGTTCGAAAGAATGTCGTACCAACACGCCCAAGCTTCTACCTTTTTGAACTGGCGTGTTCTTTTAGATGTAACGCATCTCTTTAACTCGCCTTGTCCCGGGTCGTTTTCGCGGTGTAGTCCGTATCCCTCCCCCATTCTCCTCGCCGCGGCAGCTGCGTGCTCCGCCGCTCAATTGCAGCGCCATCTGTGCGTCAGCGCGGTCAGCGCGCAGCTTGCGCTCGGCTGCGCTCGCTCCCGTCGCCGTGCCAACTGTGCGTTAGCGCGCAGCTTGCGCTCGGTTAAGAAATTTACACAATCTTCCCGCGAGGGGAACCGTGGGGTAGATGCGACGCATCGGGGGTGAACATGCTGCGTAAATAGGATACACAACAACAGCAAACCACACGCTGACATCGCTAACATAACGGAAACGCAACGGCAACCCCCGATGCGTCGCATCTACCCCATGGTTCCCCTCGCGGGAAGATGGTGTAAATTTTTTTGACATCAGTGTGTTCCTTGGATTTCCAAGAATCATTTTTTATTCTGATGCTCAATACCTTTTTGTTGCAGAAAAAGCCCCTGGGCTTTTGGTTAACAGCAAGAGTGTTTAATACGCCTGTAATACGCCTTTCAGATTTTGTCAGCAACATTATATATTATCCTATAAACAGTTTTATGCAGTTCTGCATACGATATGTATAATTAATTTTTTGGTTTTGTTGAGTGTTTTTTTGTATATGGTTATTTCAATTATGTTTCACCTATGACGAGTGTCGCACCACCGACACTGATGCCATTGTATACGGGGCTGGAGCCTCTGTCAAGCTGGATTCACAGCTTATAGCTCCAGCCCCCTCCTCTCAAAGTAAAATAAAGAATTGAAATTGAAATATACAGAATTGAAATTGAAAACAATTATTTTACATTGATAACAAGACACCTGTTTATTACAGGTACGCTGGGCTTTTGGCAACGGGCTTGTTTGAGTGCATTTATCAAATTTTATTGCGATGTTCACCTAATATTCGTAGAAAAAAAAGTGACGGAATAACGCGGGTGAAGCCTAAGTGAAGAATATCCCAACATGTAAAACTGGGGAGATGCAAAAATGAAAGAGAAAAAAAAATTCAAAACTGAAACTGAACGCGGCGCCCTCTATTTCATAGCGCCCGCAGCAGATATCATGATGCACGGAGGCCAGCCGCAGTTCTATGCAGACGCCACTACGCATGCACCGTTATCAGGACGTTTTTGCAGTGTTCATAGCGAGAACGAAATCAAAGCCGTGCAGAGATTCTGAAGCTGGTAAGTCGTGAGAATTAACATGCCTCACTTTATTGCCAGCCGATTGTTATTTTGTTTTGCAGCGGCTGTGACGGCGTTGCGGCTTTTAAGCGTTACTATATTTAAACTCACGCTATTAATGATTCTAATTTGCCATGTTGAATACCTTTTTTGAGAGCTTTAACGAAGAGGCAGCTTGTCAGACCTTCAACAACGCGATAACTTCACTTTTGACATTGCAATACTGCGGGCGAAAACCAAACATCGCGGGAAGCGTCTCGTGCGAGTGCACCAGCGTCCGCGGAATTCATTGCAGGGCACGCCGTTTGCGAAGAGCGTCTTCGCTGCCGCGTCTCTGGGTGAAGCGCAGCGCGTAGCGCTTGTTTGTTTTCCCACATGAGTGAATTTCTTTCTTCCACACTAAACGGAAACGTACTAGCCTGCGTTCAGACTGCTTTTTCTTCCACTTATTCGAAGGGCATACAGTTTTCGCTGGTGTGTTCTCCGCATTTTGTTGAGTTCTTCATAGAGGTCTTGCAGGGCTATCTGCCGTATCTGTACGAACCAAGAACGAGTACCTGTCGTACTGAATGCTAGACAAAGAGGTCAATGAGGGTAAGCGTGTGAGCTAGTAAAAAGGTGTATTGGAGGAGAATAAAAATGAATCAAAAGGGGAATAAAGGCGGTGGTCTCTTAGAAAAAAAAATTCGCAGTGGCTTAGTTCGGCTATTCCAGGATATACGTAGCGTGAGCTAATATTCAGCTGCTTATTCTTGGGTTACCTGGTAGCCTAGGGTTTCCTAGGATTAGCTGATTATCATGCTTACTGCTGCTAAAACGATTTCCAATACAATACAATCCAATTTAATCCAATCTAATCCAATCAAAATTCAATCCGATTCGATCCAATCCAATCCAATTCAATGCTCCTCGCGCTTGCGCAGCACGACCCTTCAAGGTCCACGCGAAACTGCTCAACCTCGGCCAGTGTAGCTTACGCTACAAAATTTGCCACCCCAAAGTTGAGACAAGCGCCATAGCTTTACAACATCAACGCTGCGTCAGAAGTGTGTCCAACCTTCGCTGAAAGTGCCACCAATCGATTGTCAAACCTTCAGACCCATATCGTAAACGAAGAACGAACCCATGCGGTGATTTTTCGTGCACCAAGTAAACGCATCAACGAACGATCCAAGTATATGCCTATACGTGGTTTCTGCAATAAAGGTGTGCTATGCCCTCCGTTTTCGGGATCGATGTGTGTATTGTCTTATCTAGAGACTATCCTTTTTCGCGATGTTTAGGTAACCGTTTTGACGCAATGGAAGCCCGGTTTCACGCACGCGCCGTGTGTACAGAGATCTTATCAGAGCTTTTCGGTCGACCAACCGGTCTATGGGGAAAGGCAGTAGTTTTCTGACAGGACGCCATTGGTCCCAGTAAAAAAAAACGTTCGCTTTAAAAGCCGCGAGCTTAAAAGGGGAGGACGCCGGTCCTCACAAACGAATTCCTGGACTATAAATCCCGCCCCAGCTCAAGTGCACTGTAGATGAAGATGCCTTTGAGGTGTTGGCACGTACCTATAAAGGGAAACTGGCAGGGCTAAAGCGTCGACAGCTCCTGTTAGATCTATAAGGTTATTATAGGCTTAGCTTGGAAGAAACTGAAATATGCGTTTGATTTTCTTCCTTCTCTCGGTCCCCGTGAGATGGGCTTTTCTTGAATTTCACGCCAGCATAGTCCGCCCTCCCACTGCTCAGGGGAATGGGAAGGCAGGTGCGTAGGATAAAGAAGGCGTTGCTTTCCCAAATGGATTGAGGGATGCGAGACTCCGTTGCCTTGTGGGCACAAGCCCAGCGTTTCCTGCGCGTGCAAGTGCAATGACAGTTTGTTCAGCGGTGCTCGTATTGGGATGAGTGAGGTTGCGGATGTCTGAAGTGACCCACTGCAGTAAGGACGCCGAGGGCGTTAGCTGGTAGGTTGTGAAGGAAGGAAGGAAGGAAGGAAGGAAGGAATACATTTTTTCGTGTTGGGATTAGGTATTGGGTGTGGAGGGATCCCCCAGGGCCGCCGCTACCACCAGGGCCCGGGAGGTGGTCAGAACTCTCCTGACTTCCCCGGATCGCGTAACATCTCCCAGAGGTGAGGGGAGGGAGTGGTAGTGAGTGTCGAGTGCCCCACAGGCTGGACAGGTAGGGTCAGTAAAGAGGTGTGGATGACTGTGTATCAATTGTGTTCTGTGTGGGAAGGTGTGTGTTTGTAGGATACGCAGCATGTGGCCTGCCTCCGGAGAGAGTTGTGGGTGCGGGGATGGGTATCGACGGCGGAGAAGGCGGTAGTGCAGGGCAATAACCTTGTATTGCAGGATGGAGGTTGGCTTGCCTGCAGGGGCATAGCGTGTAGGCGTAGGGAAAATGGCGACGCGGTCAATTAGTTCGCGAGAACGTACGTGTACCACTTAATTAGCGCCTACGCCTGTGTCGGCTGGTGTCCACAGCAGGGTTAAGATGTCGGATGGAGGATTTTTGGAGAGAATTTGCAGGGCTATAGGAGAGATGTTACCGCGAATAAAGTTGCGAATGGCCCACTAAGAGTCAGATAGGACGAATTCGGGGGTGGGGCGCTGGGTGAGCGCGAGGGCAATGGCTGCCTCCTCCGCCGTGGTTGTGTTGGCAGTTAGGATGGTAGCCGCCGTGAAGTTTGGTGGTGTGTGTTGGCCAACAACGTAACATTCATCTTAAGCGCACAAAGAACACAGAGACAAAGAAGACAAGGACAAGCGCTCTTTCCAACTGAATTTGATTGAACTAGAGTGAAATATATACCAGCAAAAAGACGAGATACAGAAAAGGTTACGATTATACATATTGGAGTAACGGAATCACTTGGTATTGTCCCACACGTGTCAGTCATTACCATGACCAGTTCTTTTTTTAAGAACGCTGCCAAAAAAAGAACTGTTCGGGGTAATGACTGACACGTGTGTGACAGTGCCAAGTGATTCTGTTACTCCAATCTGTATAATCATAACCTTTTCTGTATCTCGTCTTTTTGCTGGTATATATTTCACTCTGATTCAATAAAATTAAATAAAATTCAGTTCGAAGTAGCGCTTGTCCTTGTCTTCTGTGTCCGTGTGTTTTTTTTGCGCTTAAGGTGAACGTTATGGAATACCAACTAGCCCGAACGCAGGCTAACAACAGCTACACAGTGTGCAGGTTTGTGAGGGTAGGGAGTGGCATCAGTGTATAGTGTGCAGGGTGATGGTGGGTATAGTTTGGCGTGGGCGTTCGCTCGTGCTAGTCGCCGGGCTGCATGGAAAGTTGGGTGCATGTGGCGAGGAATTGGGCGGATTCGGATGCTGTTACGGATGTGAGGTGGAATGGGGAGTGGCGGGATTGGGATGGTGGGTGGCAGTACGTTTATAGAGTTGAGAATGTAGTGCCCTGTAGGGGAAGATGCGAGGCGCGTGAGTTGGGAGACGCCGTGGGCGTCTAGGTGCTCCCGTATGGTGTTGTGTATGCCGAGGTCGAGTAAGCGATGCGTTGGTGCGTATGGGGGAAGCAGGAGTACATGCCTATACGTCTTCCGGAGGAGGGCATCAAGTGAGTCGAGTTGGGTAGATGTAGGGTTAAGGTATGGTAGGTGGTACAAGATACGATCGAGTAGAACACTGTGTACGAGGCGGAGGCGGTCCGGTTCCGTGATGACGCGGTGTTGGTGACGATCCGTCTAATGAGAAGCGTGGTTTGGGTTACGTATTTACGTGCCGGATGGTGGGTGCCTAAGAATCTAAGTTGCTGTGTGTGGGGTATTGGGTCAGACTGCATATAAAGTTGGATGGGGGTGTTTGCAGGAGGTTTGTTGCGAGGGCGCGTAAACGTTAGGAGAGAGGATTTTGTGGAGAGCACTGTAGCACTGTAGCACTGTGGAGAGCACTGTAGGATCGATGTGGTCTAAGACTTGGTTCAGGCCGTGTTGGAGTGTGGTTTCAACGTGTTGGTCGGACCCAGAGTAGGGCAATGTCATCCGCGAACAGTGGGCTGCATAGTGTGGGTATGGTGAGGAGAGAGCGGGCAATTGGGATTAAGGCGAGGTTGAAGATCGTGGGCGAGAGGACCGCTCCTTGTGCGTCCGGAAGGCTAAGTAAAGTAGGTGGCGCTGGCTTAACGCCCAAAGCCGAACAGGAATCCACGTTAAGATCTATCAGCTGCAACAAACGGAATACAGGGCAATTTGCAAGGATTTCTTGGGAAACCTGAGAGGAAAAATGCAAAAAATTGCGAATTTACCTACCTCAAATGCGAGTTTTTTCTCCCGTACGGAGTATCACTGATGTTGAACGATCCCAGATCATTATGTATTTCACTTCTGCGTGCTGCCTCATACTAATCCAGGAGGCAGCACCTATAGTGTTTTCGATCGAAAGAGCCTATTCGCAGGATTCACTGCAAGCATGCAACCTTGGCTCTTACACGGGAAATGTGCACAGCTCTAGCGGGTCTCTAGGAAATATCTGAAGCCATTTGAAAACACGTAATGTGTGCCTGGATATCGACACATCGGTAATTTTGTACCTTTGGGTACTGCATCAAAACAGCCACGTAGTCTGAGAATTGAGCTTTTTGAATTGTCATTTTCTCCAGTTTCTAAAGTGCCCAGAAATGTTAGCAAAATTTGTTGTACTGACTTCCGAGCCGCCACCTACTGCAGCGCCCTCGAATATGCTCTGAACGTGCATTAACTTCTGGCTTTGGCTGTGCGAAAAAGGGGACGTATCTTTAACGGGTGATTTTCTTGTACCCGTGCTACACGGCCGTTTCAAAGGAATTTCGGAGGCCGTTGAACTAATCGTCTATTGAGTTCCCCATTTCAAATACATAGGGCGCACTGTGAGGGAGTGTTCAACTGCCATTTGAAAATTGCGTGTAGCAGATGCATTACAAGTCTTAAGTCTTAAGATCAATAACACAAAAGTACTTCGACGCTGTGGACTTACAATTACAACACTGCATGTTTTGTCTCCTTTCGCAGGCTTCAACAAAAGACTATCTCGCGCTGACCACCCCGTCTGGAGGAAACACCATCTGCATTTTCTGTCGTGATCGCAGCAACCATTCTGCCTCTCAAACCGCATGAAATCGTTCCACTAGACCGATAGTTATATCGTCACTTTGTGGCAAAATCATGGATGCTCAATAACGCGAGCCTAAGGTGGCTTTTTATGCAGTGTTGGACGACTACTGGAAGTTGTAGAGAGACAACCGGGAACCGAACCATGTGCAGCTGAGCACTAACCGCCTAACATTCATCGAAGAAGACTCCCTGCAGAAGTCCTGTGGGCGAACAGACGTCGAAAAAGACATTTTTCACGCACGCGAGCGAAGTGCCGTACAGGTTCTATATCTCCGAGAAGGGGTTTTTCGTCAGAAGTGTTCTTGATGATCTTTTTGTGCACGCAGCCGCGACAAGGACCCATTGTCATCCAGTGACTACACCGAATCACTCAACCTAAGATGCTTGTGGAGCACCTGCAGAACAACGCGGGCGAAATGCCCCTCGAATGTCGTGAGTGCGGCAAGAAATTCAGGAGGTCATATGTCTTGCGTAACCACATGGTCGTGCACACGGGCGAGAAGCCTCACGAATGCCAGCAGTGCGGCAGGAAGTTCTCGCTTCGAACCAATATGGTGCGGCACGCACGAGTTCACACTGGCGTTAAGCCGCACGGATGCCAGCTGTGCGGCAAGAGGTTCACGCGTCGAGACAAAATGGTGGAACATGTGCGAACTCACGAGGGCGACGATCCTCACCAGGACCAGCAGTGCGGGAAGAAGTTTTTGCTGCGAGACAGTATGTTGCGTGACGCACGCATTCACACTGACGGTAAGCGTCACGAATGCAAGCGGTGCGGCAAAAAGTTTTCGAACCGGAGAAATATGCTGCGTCACATGCGAACGCACACCCGCGAAGGGTCACACGACTGCCAGCAGTGCGGAAGAAAGTTTTCGCTGCAAGGCAATATGCTGCGTCACCTGCGCACTCACACAGGCGAGAGGCCGTACGAGTGCGGAATCTGCGAGAAGCTGTTTACGCGTAAGAAGTACGTCTGCGATCACATGCGGTTGCACACGGAAAGAAAAAACTTTGAGTGCAGCACCTGCCGCACAAAGTTTTCTAGCTGGTCATCTGCCAGAAGGCACCAGAAAGAAGTCCACTCGGCGACTCAGCAAATGGCGGAAAGAAATGGCACTGAAGAGGCTCACGGGACAAGTCCTAATTTTGTGTGGTGGGCGGAGGTGACTTCATTTGATGGTTGAAAATTAAATTGTGAAATCTGGGCAAATGTAATTTCTTGACGTGAGCAACACACGAGGAAATAATTTTTGCTGCTCCCTGTGATAAGAGACGAAATGTTCATCGTAATCAGTTGCAGTTGTTATCTAAGTATGAAAAATAATAGAAGTGTACACAATGAAAAAGCTAACCACTTTTTATGCAATATCGCCATGAAGGCGGTGGTGGACAAGATGCCTGGGACACAGTCGAATTTCCGTGAGAGCTTCGGTTGAACAAGTCGGTTCGCCGACTGTATTCGGGTTTGGTAAAGGGTGGCAGTCCTCTGATTCTGTTTGATTTGTTGGCGCTGTAACTAGTGGTTGCGCCGATTCTTTTCGCGAGGTTACATTAACGAGTAGCTTTAATTGGTACCTGCAACAGGGTACAGCTTGACAAGTCCATGCGACCCACGGGCAGATATTTGTATATGTAAAAAGGGGCAAACGCCGCGAGTGGGACAATATTAAACAATGGCAGCAGTTATAGAGGCGGGCCTTGTAGTGTTGGAAAAGGTGTATTAATTGTGAGTCTGGCTAGACGAATGAGTGTAGCTCACGTCCTCGTATCTGATGAGCGGGGTTTCTGTGCCGCCCGTCATCAGTGCACCGCTGCGTGATAGAGGCGCATGAGGAGACCAGGTTTGTCTTGAAGTAGAGGCTCTAGAACGGAGTCGTCCACAACGGGTACCCGGAAAAGCTTCGGCAGACGCTCGGTATAAGCCGTTCATTTGCGGGTATAGTATATCTGGGCAGAGATTTCATGCAGTTTTTGTACGGCAGCTAGGGAAAACGCTTACGCGTGATATAGGTATTGGGCCGGTTTGGCATGTGGGACACGCATGCACTGGAGACTGATATGGCCACTGCTCGAATACCTTGGCCAATGGTACTGGGCTTGTGGTCCTGTAGCGGAATATCTAAGTGAACCATTCAAAACAGCGCCGCGGCGTCCTGCATGCTGACCGCCTGCGCTCGGCATAGCTAGTTACACCACTCACTCTGCCCCTGTCCCTATTGCATTGCGTGTGGCACTCCGATACTGTAGCAATTCACTCAATGTTGGTCCGCCCTAATGGCCCTTTTCCTCACATTTCTTCTTACGAGCATTAGGGTGGCCTCTGACTCTGGAGCAGAACTCTCCCTTGGGGGTAGGGCTACGCTAGACTCTGGCCGGCTTGATCCAGTGGTCACCCTGATCTCCAAACCCTCTTGGGATCAATAAAAGTCTTCCCTCTCTCTCTCCCCAGCGAAGCATATGGGGAACGCGAGCAGAGTCCGCACGCCAAGCTGCCAAGGTAGGCAGAATTTTCGTTAGGTGTGGCTCTGCTGTAGGCGAGGTCCTAAGGCCGGTTTGCGCCAGTTGTCACGTTGATCGCACGATGAGCATGGCCCAGTCCGGTCATGATGTCTTTCCGGGACGGGGGTTCAGGAACGGGAAGCCACTGCTCCGCGCGACAAGCTTCTCGGGGAATATTGCCGCGCACCAGTTGGCCGCGTTCGAACGTGCTTTCACGTGCGCGAGGAGGTGGAGGAGGGAGGAGAAGGAGGAGGAAAACTTTAGTAATGTACAGGACAGAGTTAAAGGGAGGGAGAGGCGGTTAAGGCTATCAGCATAGGTGGTTTTCCTCAGACCGGGACCCCATTGGTCGAGGCCGCAGCCCATGCCGCTGGACGAGAGTCTGCTGAGACTCCAGATTTGAGCATCCGGACAGTGCCGCCTCCCAGCCCTCCCTGGTTGACTTCACTTTGACTTTTATGCCTGCACTATATTGGCGGGCCTATACCGTATGATATGTATCTGCCCACTGGCCGCAGAGGTTATACGAACCCGAGAAGGACGGGTTGATGTGTATTGGGCATTGCGGGGCTGTAGAATGATCCCGTCTGCAGCCGGCGAAGATGGCGCTCCTCAGTTCTACCCGGGCCCTTGGCGGGCACCGGAAACGCCTGCCTACAGAGGCGCACGTATGTTATGACCTCAGAGGATGGGCTTAGCGGGTATGGTACGGGCGTACGGTCAGAGCCTGGGAAGTCAGAGGAACTCCGGGGGAGAGACGCTCGGGCGGCTGTGCGCAGCCTCGTTCCCCTCTACTCCCTGGGGGCGAGGTACCCATACAAGTTGTATTATGGTGTCGGATATTTCTGGATTAGCATTTGTGAGAATTTTTCTAGCTAGGAGTGCTATCCGACTCCTGATGAAATTTCGGCAAGCTTGTTGTGAGTCAAACATTATGTGCGTTGCGTCAGAGTGAGTGGCGGCTAGTGCTATGGCCGTCTCTTCAGCAAACTCAATTTTACTCGTTTTCACTAAGGAGGTTAAAAAATTGCTGGAGTGGAAGTCGCCTATACCAACCAATGGGCTCGGCTGAAGCCGGCGGCGGCCATCTTGCTGGGGGCAAGAAACCACATGCCAAGTGCTTTGCAGCGGTCATTGCCGACTTTCTCAGGGGTTTCAAATCACGCAGCGGATTCTCAAGCTCTTATTCAACACTGTGTACTATTAGGCGAGCCATATCCGACGTATCCGCATTGATTTCTATCATAGAAATTTCGTCAAAACTGAGATCTCCAAGTACAGGGACATTGTTTTTTTCACCTTATAGGCTCGGATATGCAGCTGCCACAAAGTAAAAAAAATACATTGGTTTTCACCCATAGTCCATCCACCTGTGTTCCCTCGTGCATGACCGCAACCGTACAGATGCCCTCCGGTGTGGGTGCCGCTGCGTCTACATAATACATGCCTTGACGGGTGCCATATATAGCCTCCTGGTTAGCTCAGTTGGTAGAGCGGCTGCTCCGGACGGGTGCCCTATTGTTTTGTTATGGCTGTTGCCTGGGCTTGTCTTCTTCCTAAGTTTCGGTCAGGATGCATATTACGGGGCAGAGGTTTAATGATTAGTTTACGGCGCCAGGCGGGACTGATGTCGGCTTTGTCTTCAGTGGTAGGGGGTAGAGCGATGCGGAGATCCTCAAGGACGTGCCTGGCAGTAGTTTTCATTGACAGTCGCAAGATTTGGCTCGTGTACTGAGCCTCTATGAGCTCAGTGATCGTATTGTGCATCCCGAGCTGTGTTAAGCGTTCGGTGGACGTTTTGGAAGGGAGTGCAAGGGCTCTCTTAACAACTTTCCTGTTCATAATGTCACGTTTCTTAAGATCGCATGGTCGTAGCTTGAGATAGGTCACTGCATATGTTATGCGGCTGATGACGAAGGCTTGTACTAAGCGGAGCAACTCGCATTCGTGGAGACCCCCGTGTTTGCCTGATACTCGGCCGATCATGTGGCTGATTTGTTCACACGTAGATATAAGTTTGTTGAGGGCAACGGCGTTATTGCCTTTGTTATTGATTTGCACGCCCAGCACGCGGATGGTCTCCATTTCGGATATCTGAGTGCCGCCCATAGTAATGTGACTTTTAGGTACTTCTACTTTGTCCCACGTGATGTGAAGCAGCTCGGATTTCGCCGTTGCACACTTGAGGCCGCATTCCTCAGCGCACGTGTGCACTAATGTAGCCGCTGCCTGGAGGGTTTCCTCAATTTCTCCGAAGATTCCGCTTGCCGCCCACAAAGTAATATCGTCCGCGTATATAGCGTGGCGGATCCCGTCCACCATTTGGGTCTCCCAGGAAGTTTCATCATGGCCACGTTGAACAGAAGGGGGTAAAGCACCTCCCCTTGAGGTGTGTCACGAGTTCCAATCTGTACGGGCCCCTAATTTGTGTCATCGATTTTTATGGATGCATTCCTTCCCCGAAGAAAATTCTGAATACAATGAATGGTTTTGTGCCTGCAATTCGTGGAATTTAGGTTCCTAAGAATTTTGCTGTGCTTTACGTTGTCGAATGCACCTTTCAAGTCTAGTGTTAGGATGGTCCTGTCCCCATGTTCTCGGTGAGGGGGGTCGATCACCTCCCGTTTAAGCTGGAGGAGAACGTCTTGGTTTGACAGGTGAGCACGAAAACCAAACATGGTAGGGGAGAAGAGACCCTGTTCTTTGTATAATTTGTAAATTTGTATACTGCCGACGACTTCGTGCCGACGGAAACATCGGACCAGGCAGCATTCAACGACAGGGTTGTCCAAGTTGTGGTGGATCTCAGCATTGGGCCGCAGTTATAGCCGAGTGGGGAGTATCGCATTCTATACTGTCAAACAAAACAACCTACTTCCGATGTCATAGCCACGCGAACCAAGCTACCGACACTCGAACTAACTACATTTAATGGAGGTTGAGGCAACTGGTTCAAATTTCGGAACCAGATTGAGAACATGATGCAAGTTCAATCGAAAGTTCGAACTAAGACAAATTGTAAAATCTGGTCCATTTTTTAACTGAGAAAGCAGCTTCCGCATACCAGGATTTTTTTATTTATTTATTTATTTATTTATTTATTTATTTATTTATTTATTTATTTATTTATTTATTTATTTATTTATTATTTATTTATATCTCTAAATTTCACCTAGAGGGCCTTAGAGTAAGGGGGTAAAAACACATTTTCACACGCGAAATGTGCCAAAAAAAGAATAAGAAGAAACAGGGAAACACACAGAATGCCACCGCCAGACGAAAGCTACAACAAGATAGCTTTATTCAAGCAGTGGGCGGAAATCAGGCGCTCCTTGCGCAAGATCCCGTACAAGTCCTCCTCGAGTCGCAACCGCCTTCTTTATCCTCCGGCGTAGACCCATTTCGAAATCTCTATAACCGGGTTGGTATTCATTGCCGAAGCTTGAAAGCCGTAAAGATGAGCCCTGTCACGTACAGCTCCATGCTTTAGGGAGATGTTTCCAGCCGCAATATCGAGGTGTGGTGCTTAGCTATCGTCAGTGGTCAAAGGTGCCCAAGAAAACTACCGAGAGTTATCCTTTGGAGCCAACTGATATCATCGAGATAAAGTTGGAGCAGCTTACGACACTTTTGAAGCAAGCACTTGAGGTCCGAGAACCAAATTTCGCCTTACCTAATTCACGCAAGGCTACTCGGCCGGACATCTTCAGCTGTTCTGACCTTTAATGGAACAAGAGTACCTTTCTACGTGAAAGTGGGGTGCGAACTCATTCGCTGCCGCCCGTACAGGCGGGTGGTGCAAGTGTGCCAACAGTGCGGGGAGGTGGCCACCGCTGGGACGTGTGCCCCCACCCCGAGTCCACAAACTGTTTCAAGTGTGGCGCTGCTAGCCCATCACCAGACCACACCTGTCTCCCAAAGTGCAAACTTTGTGATGTGAACATCTTCGACAGAACTCTGTCTGGTTGGGTTAAACTTAAGAGGCAATAACACCAACCAAGGGCGTTTATTCAAAGCGGTCCCAACGTTTCGGAGCCAACTCGGCTCCTTCATCAGGGGTGACTATGCACGACAAGAAGCAGCGGTTATATAGGTGTCTTCTTCTTTTTCTTTTTTCTTTTTTCTTACTGGATTCTTTCCCTTGCGCGTCGGAGGCCGTGGGCGTAGATGGTGGGAAGGGCTCCGAGGGATCTGTTCAGGCCCTGCCGGTTCCCTTGTATGTGCCAGGACTCAAGCAGTAATCTTTGTGAGTAATTCGTTTC
Organism: Haemaphysalis longicornis; assembly: GCA_013339765.2. NCBI lineage: Eukaryota > Metazoa > Arthropoda > Arachnida > Ixodida > Ixodidae > Haemaphysalis > Haemaphysalis longicornis. The sequence goes on along the minus strand of CM023456.1, from coordinate 81,494,400 downwards.
GGTGCCAGACACCTATATAACCGCTGCTTCTTGTCGTACATAGTCACCCCTGATGAAGGAGCCGAGTTGGCTCCGAAACGTTGGGACCGCTTTGAATAAACGCCCTTGGTTGGTGTATTTGCCTCTTAAACTTTGTGATCAGCCCCACCCCACTGCCAGCAAAGAGTGCCCCAAAAGGCATCTTCCCACCCCGCCACCGCAACGAGGCCGAAAGCAACAGCCTGCCCAGTTCCAGGCCCATCTACAACAGCAGCAGTGGCACCAGGCACCTCCTGCCGTAGTCCCGGTCCACTACCCACGGCCCAGGTGAGCTGGTCAGCGGCCGTACGCGGCACTCCCACTGCTCCCTCCCAACCTCTTCAACTCAACTATGTCCCACAACAACACCCCATATCCCCCTACATAACAGCCTTCCTAAACAAACTCTCTGAGAAACAAAAAGAATTTCAGGCACGCCCAGATGCCCTCACAGAAAAAGTGAACGAACTAACCTCCTCCCCTCTCCCGCCTATCCTGTCCCCGGAGCCCGAGCAGCTCGATGAACGATTCAACAATCTGATGGACACCATTACAAAAGCCCTGTCCGAAGCAATCGCCCCACTACACGCCGCAGTGGAAGCACTTACAACACATAAGCTGATGTGGAAAAGGCAATATCCGCCCTCTCACCAGCCACCCTCATCATGACAAGCGAAGTACCGTCGATATGACGACGGCAGCCTCTCCCCGCGACCCCCATCTAGTCTCTCGTAATGACTTCTGCCCCAGCGCCGACCCTTAACGTCTTTCAATGGAACTGCAGATCGTACAACAGCAAGAAAGACCAATTTGGCCACTACATCCTCCGAAACCCCCTGACATTGTCTCCCTACAAGAGGTAAACACCCCGAACCCCGGCCTCCGAAACTACGCCTCATTCTCGCAAGACGCCCAAAGTAGAACGACCGTCATGGTAAACAAAAACCATCCCGCTCAGATGGTTTTTGGTTACCCTAAACCCCTCCCTAACACATCACCTGAGCAGTGGCAGTTTGCGCTGACCAGCTCGGCTCCGGAGCAACAGGCTCTGGTTGACCGGGCACTTGAATCAGCGCGGGCTCGCGGCCTCTTGGACTTGGGAGGCTGACCACTTCCGCTATTCTTTTCCTTTGGGATAAATAAACGTTTATCTCTCTCTTTTGATATTCGAGCCGAGAGGACGATCTCGACTCGCTACGATGACCGACGTCCTATGCTTGAAGCAGGTGAGGGATGAGGACTGCTTTTCTTGCTGGTTATTAGGCTTATTTACACTATTTACATTACTCCAAGTATTTACATCACGACAGAATGACGGTTACTTTGTCACTCTGCCCGCAGCATCCTGTTCGACCGTGATCTATACCGAACTGGATCCCCTCGAAAAGCCGACACTCTGGTTTTGATTCCAAAAACCATGCCTCCAAAGGGGGCGTTCAAGAAAGAGCGAAAACCCTTTTCAACATGATTCATATGGACCACGGATTGGCCACAAGAACTAACCAATCCTAAACATGTCCCCACCCGTGGTCACATGACCCAACACTCTCTCTCATGAAATTCACAGTACGTTTCCCACGCACGTTATTGCAACCGACAAGCAAATACAAGACATTTGCCACCTGAAGTCACTGAATGCGCGGAATTTTCAAACGATTACGTTAAGCGGGCGGCACTCGCACAAAGCCAAAAGCCGAACACAAAGCCAAAGCCGAGTGGCTAACATCCTACAGTGTCCTCGCCTTGCCACCTCGCCTTTGTCCCCGTGTGCGCTGGCACAATGAGGGAGTCGTGGGCTTATCCCTTCGCCATACTAAGGGACAACGCTGCCCGCCGCGTGACCGGCGGGAAGAGCTGCTCCAAACCCAGGCGAGCATTCTCGAGGCGAATGACCCATAAACGAACAGCACCTACGCCGGCTTCGTAAAATCCTCAAAGACTACGCCGCGCGCCTTTTCGACAGTACCGTAATTACCCGATTCTAACGCGCACTTTTTTTCCGGAAAAACAGGCTGAAAAATCGCATGCGCGTTAGAATCGGATACGAAATCGAAACTGCCGAAACAGCTGAAATTTCGTCCCACCCATCGCTATCGCCATTTAAAGATGGGCCAAAGGTCTTAGCAACAATTTTTCGGATCTAGGCGCCTAGGCTTTTCTATCGGCGTTCACACAAATCGTCAAATTATTCCACTTGCGCGCTTGATAACAGCAATAAGAGCAGCGGCAACGAAGGTTCGCCGCTTCCACGGCTTACGAGCGGCTCCCACGCGTTCACAACGAGTGGTTCGCTGAAGCGTGCGCCTCTGGAGAAGCTCGCGGGATAGGCGTGCGAGGCGTAGGGCACGATCCCATCGACCATGGTTGAACGTTCGTTCAGAAGTGCGGCATCGCGAACGCGCTTGATGGCACCGAGGACGAGACGTCGCGGTCAGCGGAAGGCGACAAGGAGCTCTCGGAGAGCGACGAGGAGTGAGATGCGTCAGATTACTTCAGGAAATAAATCGCCCGTTTCTCTCGCATTCGTTTTTCTAGCTCACAAAGTTCCGTGCGCGTTACAATCGGAGGTGCAAGTTTTTTCAGTTTTTTGCCTCGAAAATCGGGTGCGCGTTAGAATCGGGGGCGCGTTAGAATCGGGTAAGTACGGTAATCCTTTCGCTTCCCGTCAGCTGTCAACATTGTCGAACGACCGAGCCACCTCCCAACGTCGACAAGCCATAATAGCGGCGTGCGCGCTGTCCGAGAGGGAACCCCGCGCCGGAACTGTTTTCCCTGCTGTGCACCCATCCGCCGTTCACTGAGACCACCCGGTAGAGCTGAACGCATACCAACGCAACAGAGGTACTCGGGCTAAGCACCCCCCGTCTTTTGCTACACAAAAGGAAGGAACACAAAGCACGCACTCGGCGGCCCCCAACTTCGCGTCCCTGCGGCTGCATGAAAGGAACACAGCATGGCAGCTACTAGCGGAGGCAAAGCCGATACATGAGCCACAGGCGGCTTTCATTAATTAAATGAGGCGCCATAACATAACAATCAGGGGCGGTATTCTCGTAACTGTCCCTTTTGAAAACGACCTTTTTGCGTCCCTTTCTTTCATCGTGATGTACTTCCGGTTAAGCAGTGGGCCTTTGATTCAAATACCGTAACTGTTCTTGCAAATGCATTTTAAAGAACTAAAACCGTATCAGAGTATCTTTTACGTGTTTATTTGAACGTATTTTGAAAAGCTAAGCGCGATAAAATTTTTTTTGTTACGACGTTGAAAGTTTTCACCGCAAGGGGAGTCTACAGTGTTGCCAAATGTAGGGTTTTCGCCCTACATGTAGGGCGTTTTGGGAATTTTTTTCTTGCCGTAGGGCCGTAGGGCCGTTCACCCCATTTTTCCGCCGAACGTAGGGCGATTTTAAATTTTTCTGTTGAAGTTCCTATTTTAAGCCACATCAAGCCGCGAAAATCTGAAATTATGTCTTCATCTAACTTGTTGTAACGCAAATTTCGACCGCTAGATTACGTTTCCCCTCATTTCCTATTCTGATTCGCTACATGCATAGCGAGGGCCTCTGTTATGGCAGTCGGGGTGCCATAGCCTCAACGCTGGTCGACCACTCTCGAGCCTTTCATTTCCTATTCTGATTCGCTACATGCATAACGAGGGCTTCTGTTCCGGCAGTCTTGGTGCCAAAGGTAGCTTAAGAGGTTTCAACGCTGGTCGACCACTCTCGACATGTCGTAGACACTCGAGTGACGGCCCGGGGGTCAAAAGGAAGGTCCCCTTCACCCCGAGTAGTCCGAGTTAGCTGGCTACCACCCCCAAACGCAGGAAACAAAAATACCTTAACATAAATACCCCAGAAAGTGGAGGGGAAAAATAGCCCCGCCAGTAGCGTAGTGGTCATCGCAGCAGACCGGTATTCTGGAGGTCGTGGGTTCGGATCCCACCCGGCGGGCATTTTAAATGCAGAGCATTTCAGTAACTCACGATGTCACCCGCGTTGACGTCCGTAGTCGTAGTCCGCATCCCTCCCCCTACACTATATAAAAAAATACTATCCGGCGCCTGGTTTCGATCCCTCGACCCTGCGGGCGGAACGCAATGTACATGGTGCTCTACCCACTGCGCCACAAAGCCGACACAGAATGGGAGGCTACGAACGCGCCTTATATCCTTGACTCATTCAAACTACGTCAAGAAGCTGCTGATACAACGCATTCACTACCACCAACTCCCCCAAACACTAAACGTTAACGCAATACACCCACCCCCTATGCGACGCATTTACTCGAGTCCCCCTCGCGGGGAGATGGGCCCAATTTTTTTCTCTACTTTCTTGCTGTCTTTCCAAATTCTTTTTCTGTTTCAATGACCTACCACATTCTCCCTTTTGCTTTCCGAGGTTTTCTTGACTGCCAACTCTTATTTCTGTCTTAATTCAACGAGCCCCTCATTTCCTGTTATGATTCGCTGCATGCATAGCGAGGGCTTCTGTTCTGGCAGTCTTGGTGCCATAGAAAGCTTAAGAGGGTTCAACGCTGGTCGACCACTCTCGACATGTTGTAGACACTCAAGTGACGGCTTGAGGATTAAAAAGAAGGCCCCCTTCACCCCGAGTAGTCCGAGTGGCGCTGGCTACCACCCCCAGCGCAGGAAACAAAGATACTTATCAACAGATGTATAGTGCAAAAAAGACGAAGGACAAAGAATGCACGAGGACGAAGCGCTAACTTGCAACTACTGGTTTATTGAAAGAAGCACACATTTATAACAACAGCGTACATGATAACAGACAACTTACGCGACACATATCGGAAACAAGAAAAAAATTTTTGATACCCCACTACACAATCTTATCGCCCCCTTCCCGAGCCACGGACTTCCAAATAAGCAATCTCTTTTGCCGATAAAGCAATTGATGCTCGACTAATGCATCCGTCTCTGGCTTTGTGGATTTCGAGCGCCTCCACTATTTCCCTGGTCGTTTGATTCTTGCTTTTGAATAAAATCTTACACTGTGAAAAGAAAGGCTCGCATCCACAATCGCGACAGTGCTGTCCAATGTGACCCTGTTTCTGCCGCACATTATAGTTGTGCTCCCTCAACCTGCAATTTATGCATCGACCGGTTTGGCCTATGTATTTCTTGCCACACCGAGTCGGAAAGGAGTACACCACACCTTCTGCGCATGGTACGAACTGGTTTTCGTGCTTTATCGAGCACCCTTTCGGTTTTTGGACAACTGGATTAGTCTGTTTGCAGAGCCGCGATAGCTTATTTGGCGCGGAAAACAAAACGTCGACCTTGGCGCGCTTCCCAATCTTTTTAATGTTATGAGATATCCTGTGCAAATATGGTATTGCCACTCTCTTATTACGTTGTTCGTCAGCGTTTTCTGCGTGCCCTTGGTTTTTAGCGTCATGTTTACCGCGCCAAATAAGCTATCGCGGCTCTGCAAACAGACTAATCCAGTTGTCCAAAAACCGAAAGGGTGCTCGATAAAGCAACGAAAACCAGTTCGTACCATGCGCAGAAGGTGTGGTGTACATCCTTTCCGACTCGGTGTGGCAAGAAATACATAGGCCAAAACCGGTCGATGCATAAATTGCAGGTTGAGGGAGCACAACTATAATGTGCGGCAGAAACAGGGTCACATTGGACAGCACTGTCGCGATTGTGGATGCGAGCCTTTCTTTTCACAGTGCAAGATTTTATTCAAAAGCAAGAATCAAACGACCAGGGAAATAGTGGAGGCGCTCGAAATCCACAAAGCCAGAGACGGATGCATTAGTCGAGCATCAATTGCTTTATCGGCAAAAGAGATTGCTTATTTGGAAGTCCGTGGCTCGGGAAGGGGGCGATAAGATTGTGTAGTGGGGTATCAAAAATTTTTTCTTGTTTCCGATATGTGTCGCGTAAGTTGTCTGTTATCATGTACGCTGTTGTTATAAATGTGTGCTTCTTTCAATAAACCAGTAGTTGCAAGTTAGCGCTTCGTCCTCGTGCATTCTTTGTCCTTCGTCTTTTTTGCGCTATACATCTGTTAATAATGATCGACCAACTAGCCCAACAACGTACTTTACTAAACAAAGATACCTTAACATCAATATCATAGAGTTTGTATGAAACTCTATGATAAATACCCCAGAAAGTGGAGGGGAAAATAGCCCCGCTGGTAGCATAGTGGTCATCGCACCAGACGCGTAATGTGGAGATCGTGGGTTCGGATCCCACCCGGCGGGCATTTTTCTCCACTTTCTTTCTGTCTTTCCAAATTCTTTATCTGTTTCAACGACCTACCACATTCTCCCCTTTGCTTTCCGAGGTTTTCGTGACTGCCAATGCTTGTGTGCGTGTGTGTGTGTGTGTGTGTGTGTGTGTGTGTGCGTGTGTGTATATCTATATATATATATATATATATATATATATATATATATATATATATATATATATATATATAAGCATTGATTCGGTAGCCGAAGCTAAATAACTAAAAGTAGTACAAACAAAATTTTAAAATTAAAAAAAACAAACAAAACGAATACAACCGTGTAAAATAAAAAAATGCAATTTTTTTGGCGTAGGGCGGAGGGTAGGACTATCGCGAATATTGCGCACAACGTTTATAGATACTTTTCTATAAACGTTGATTGTAGGGCGATGTAGGGCTTTTTTGAGGTGCAGTGTGGGGCGATCCGGTCAAAATTGGTTGGCAACACTATGGGAGGAACCTCCAAATATGGCAGCTGCAGTCAGCTGTTTCCTTGTGACAGTGAAGTGTAAACAATGGTGCGGCTACTCAGTTTTTCACGTTTTGACTCCGTTTTGAGGTCGTTAACAATTCCCGTGCATCAAGATAAGCGTCCAGTTACGTATTTTGGCATCGACGCACTTGTGGCATACTGATGCGGGCTTTTCCAAGGACCTGGAATGGTGCTTTACGTCGTTGACATTTTTGTGGTGCTCTACGAGTGAAAAAATGTGTAAGAGGGGGGATTTTCGTTTCTTAACGACGTACCTGTAGCGCGAGAAGTCTACGAACGTTAAGCTGGTATGTGTATGCGTAAAGTAGCAATAAAAGGTTATAAATGTTATGCGGAGTGCTTGTGTAATTTTGGTCGTCTGATCGACAGCTGTCAAGCTTGCAGACGATCGTTTATTTCATTGCACCTGCTGACCGTTAGCTAGCTCGCAGACTATCTTTTATTTCACTGTGTGGTGGCGGCGTATGATACACAGGCTCACGGAGGGCTGCGACAGCGATATCGTTTCTTCGTTACCGGCCGCTGACTGAAAGCCACCGGTAGCGAAGAAACGAAGGGCCCATAACACTTGCTCCTCGACGCTGAGCCTGCGATCCGCCGACCAAGTTCGTCCCGGAGCTCGTCGCACAGCCACCGCACGGTGCTCTTTGAGAGGCGGAAATGCTGGCCGTATGCTTCTCGGGGCATATCGAACGCATCTACATTGCTTCTCGACCGCTTGTTCCACCGGCGAGTCAACAAGGCGATAATCGGCGCATTCATGACTGCTTCCAAAAACCGTCTGTTTGAAATTCAAATCGCCTGTTCGAAGAAGCCGCGGTCAAACGCAGTAGGTCCGCCGCGCTTGCGTTGCGTCACATCCGGTTGTTTGCTTTCAGCCAGTCAGGGCTCGCTCAAAAGGGACACTTTTGAAAGGGACACAAAAGGACAAAACACGAAAATACCGCCCCAGGAAGAACGCAACTTCAAAACGAAACCAAAATTGAACGCAGCGCTTTCTACCTTACAGCGGCAGCAGCGCGTATTATGATCCGAAAAGCAGACGCCATACGCCTATCCTGTGCGCACGCCATCCCGCCTGCACCGTTGTCAGGACATTTGTTTTTGTTTTGTTTCCCTACGCAGAAAAAAAGTGAAAGCAGAGCACAGATTCTGGGGCTGGTATGTTTGCAGAATTCACATGCTCCACTCATCGCCTGCTATACTCGGTGAACTTACGAACGGCACCGGAAGTTGCCGCCGTGCCTTATCACCGTGGCCTGATGTTTCTCCGCGCGGCGCAAGTAGGGCGTTACTGGGAATATTTTGAACTGGCGTGAGCCGTTCCCGTGATTTTTTGGACCTAATATGGTTATAAACGACTCCAGTGACGACAAACAAATGGCATGAGAAAGGCAGACATATCACGCAGTCTTAGCAAACTCCTTTCAAAACGCGCGCGCACTGACGTCACGGGTTCGGCGCTTTGGCGGAGTGATACACTACATGAGGTGGTGCCGTTCTTGAGTTGTAACCGAGTATAGTAGTTCTTTGTGCTGCATCGTCCGCATTAAACAAGCGTCGCGTTTGTTCTTATGCGGCGTTCAAAGGTTAATGCTTTTGTTAGGTAATGCTTCCAATGTTACTAGTTTTAATGTACAACAACTCTTAGAGAACTTTCACGCAGGAATAATTTCTCTCCGCAAATTACGGTACATGATATCTCCCGAAGCGTCTTGTGCGAGTGCATCAGCGTCGAGTGAATTATCGCAGTGGCTGTCGTTTGCGTAGAGCGTCTTGCTGGAGCGTCTCTGAGCTGACCCCACCGCGTGTTTTTTCGTCCTCATGAATGGAGGATTTTTTTCATACTAGACGTAAACCAACTATTCGCCTTAAGATAGATGCGTTGAGGCCGTTTTGCCCTTGGTTTACACTGTGAGGAAGGCATCAATTTTCCGCATGTGAGAGGGGACCGCGTTTCGGTGAGTTCTTCATGAAAGTAATGTCATGCTTCAATTATGTCTCTCATTCTTTTTTCTGGCGGGTTACAACTGCGCATTACAACGGTGCGATTACAGCTGTACATATTTTTTCTCGTTTTCTAGGCTTCAACAAACGACAACCCCGCGCTGAGCGTCCAGTCTGAACCTTCCACTGCAGCCACCTCCGGTCGTCATCCAAGCATCCCTACCTTTTCGAAGAAGCACTACACATCAGTCCACTAGATCGACAGTTTTGTGATCGCGTGGAAGCGGAATCGTGAGTGTCGAAGAAGGCGCCATCTCACGACCAATGGAAGCAGTAGACGAGGAGCCAACAGACAACAAGCCTGCAGGTGGTCACCAAGCTACCGGAGAACCTCCAAGCGGGCGCCCCAGCGGATGCCCCGAGGGCGGCAAAACATTCCGCCAACAATCTTTCTTAAAGGAACACTCTTACACGCACACTGCGAAATGCCGTGTCCATGCCACATCTGCGAGAAGGGGCTGTATCTGCAAAAAGAGTACTGAACATCATTTGCACGCCCAAAAGGGCAAAAAACGCAACCATGTCCCCCAGTGCGGACAGCAATCCCGTTGGACAACAAGCCGTCTAAAGTGCACCATTTGAAGCACGCGAGTGAGAGGCCCCACGAATGCTTTGAGTGCGGCAAGAAATTCTCATCGCGAAGATACTTGAATACACACACTGCTCGTGCACACGGGCAAGAGGCCTTACGAATGTCAGCACTGTGGCAAGAAGTTCGCTGTGCGAGAAAGTATGATTCGTCACTTGCTAACACACACAGGTGAGAGGCCTTCACGAATGCCAGCAATGCGGCAGGAAGTTCGCTCGGCGCGAAGATATGAAGATTCACATGCGCATTCACAGTGGAGACAAACCTCACGTATGCCAGCAGTGTGGCAAGACGTTCGCGTTGCGACAGAGTGTGATACGCCATGTGCGCACACACACGGGCGAGAGGCCTTACGAGTGCCAGCAATGCGGCAAAACGTTCGCCCTGAACGGAGATTTGTCGCGTCACAAACGCACTCACACGGGCGAGAAAACCGTACAAGTGCTGCTTCTGCCAGAACGAGTACACTCGCAGCAACAACCTTCGTAAGCACATGCGTTTGCACACGGAAGAGAAAAGCGTGGAGAGCAGCATCTGCCTTACAAAGTTACCCAGCTGGTCTTCTGCTAGAAGCCACCAGGGGGAAGTTCACAAGCCGACTCGACTAGCAGAGGTCCGAGATGACAATGCAGAGTCAGTAGCGGCAAGGCGGAATTTCGTGTGGTGGAAGGAAGTGACCTAATTGGAAGCTTGAAAAATAATTTATGGTTAAGCGGATGATGGCAAAGATTTGGTGGAGATGAATAAAGCGGAGCTTTCATTGCCTCTCGACTCGGTTTTCTGGAGAGCTGCCGCTCTTTACGGCAGGGCGCGCCGCTAGGTTTTATCTCAGGGAAGATATTGCAGGCTTCTCTGTACCGCGCCTGCTGGGCGTTAAAGCGACTGGGATAGGGCAGCCGAGGAGGGTACACTAGGTAACGCTCTCCTCGGCGTGTCGCGCCCGCTGGACCAGGAAACGAACGCCAGAGGGACAGACACAGTACATATATATGCATTGCGTTCTCTGCGCTTAGAGCTGGTAACATCAAAACAACGTATTGGCCAGCAGGATAGCCGTCGTTGTAGAAACCGCAAACTTAAACGTGACGGTCAAACGTGGACCACCGGGTTACAACGCTTCCGCGCAATGCTTTCAGTGACGAGTAATCTACATCCATCATAAAACCTGCAAGTGATGATGTCAGTGCACTAGCACAAGTGCAAAGTTTTCCTTTATTTTATTGCCACATTTGTATTGCACCAGCGAATTTTTCTCTAAGCCAGCGATACACAGAAAAATCATTTTTTTATAAATCCAGAGTTAATACAGTAATGAACGGCAAAAGCAGTTGCAGGTGTCTAGCAAATATGAAATGTTTTAACACGAAGTGTTTACAGTGATGAACACGCACAATCTTTTGAAATATGATACGCGGTGATAGCGCAAGACATGCCCAACACTCTGCTTCACAGGACGGCGGTGGTTGAACAAGTCAGTTGGCATCCTGCTTTAGGGGTCTGAACGTGTCAATTTTATGTGTACTGACTTATTGGTCCCCTCAGGTCAAAGGTCTGGCGAACGCCTTTGTCGTGAGAGTACGCATTATTTTTCGTCACTAGGGCATGCCACTGGCTAAGTCATCGGGCCACACAGAGTAGTTGGTGACAGGCGAAGTAGAATATATCGCGAGTATGATATCTGACGATGGCAGCTGCGCTGAAGTGGGGCCCCGGGTTTTGATCTGTCCTTATATTAGGGGCGGACCACCTTATGGGCTAGGGATGTCGGTGTCTCTCGTCTAAAAACACTGGTACACTCGTACTAAAATACCGGTACTAAAACGGGGACACTCGTTTTCCAACGCCTCGCGCTAGAAAGTGTCATCTCCGTGGGTACAAACGCGTACTGAAAGAACACGCCGAAACACTCGCTCTCCAATTCCTCGCGCTAGAACGCTTCGTTCTTCAAAGACACGACACTTTTACAGCAAATCTGCGTACCTCTACCCCCCAACGGTTTCATCTCCGTGAGCATACTTCCAGGGCGTGCTGCAGCGTGCTCCGCTGCATACTTCCAGCGTGCTGCAGCGGGCTGGAGCTTGGCGCCCCCACAGTGAACGGGCTGCGTCAATGGGTTTTGGGGCAATAGAGCGGGCACAGGAGGCTATGGCTGAGCCAGCGTGAGTCGCTCGTCGGAGAGACTTGGGAATTGTCAGGGGGAGGGTGACACGCGCTGCTATGGCGCCATCTCTCTCACTGCTTTCAGCAGATGCTACTACTCCGTGCGTGGCCCATTCAAACCACGTGACATTTGCGCGGGAGGTTCCAACACGATTTGCAACAACATAATCGCCTGCGGCGGCGACGCGCTGCGAATTAGGAGCAGAGTAGTGCGCGCCGCCGTGCGTGCGCTGATCACGCGTTCACTTCCTGAAACGCAGCAGATATGCGTAGTGACCGGAATAACTGCAGTTCGCGCTGCGCACAAATTTCGCATCAGGGAGTATAGTAATCGCCAATGCATTTTTAAAGCAAAGCTTTCTACCTCTACCAGCCAACGGTTCTTTCGTGGCGTGCGCGACAAGAAGCTCCGAACGCGGTTGGGGAGGGGAAGGACGCGTTTCACTCACAGAGCACAGTGTAGATGGCGCGGCGAATGGTTACCCAGCATTCCCCGCGCGCAGGTGCCTGCTTACACCGGCGGGCGCGTCGGCGGGAGGGCTTTGTCGTCTGCTTTAGCGGCGGTTGTTTTGGGCCTGTATGGCGCAGCTTCGCGTCCATTGAGAGCTTCCTTCGCACGGCTTGATTAACTTGTTCGACAGCACCCCCTGCGTAACCCGGACCGGACGGAATTAAGTGGTCGCACGGCAAAGATACGTTAAGGATTCATTTGCAGGGCGGATAAACAAAATGTACAGACCACATACAGACATCTGGCCGATGCGCACTGCTTGCCACGAATGGCACTCCATTTTCTAAATTGGTGAATACCAACTCAGTTGTGTTTTAAGAGGTATTACAAAAGGCGAAAGGAGCAACTGGTTCTGATAAATAGCGAGTATAAAGGTTCCCACGGCTTTCTCGCAATTCTCAAACATACTAAACTTTAAGTCGGTATAACTGGGAATCACTAAGCTCTCATGCCGAATCGTTTCGGTGTCTGCGCTTGTACCGCGCGGTGGTGTAGCCCGAGCTAGCGCATAATGATGGCTAGGTTCCGCTCTCTCCCCCTTCGAAATACGTTCCTCTCCGTTTTTTTTCTCGCGACACACGCCGGGGCTACAGCGGCGGCGTCCGCAGCTCTAGCCCGGCCATGGCCAACGCTTCTATGTTCGGGACTTCGCCCCTGCGAATTATAGGTAACGGCAGGCAGAATCTCTGGTTTCACTCTTTGTAGAGCCCCGTGTGTGAATTCAAGTGACGTCGCATGGACAATTGTTGTGGGTGTCGTGTACAGCTTTGCTTTCCAACCACCTTCGCAGCGTGGATTGGAGCCAATTTTTTTTTTCACATCGTGGAAAGCATCTAATGGGGCATGCAGAAGCGTAAGAGCATTCACTTTAGAAGCACCGGACAAAGCTTGGAAGCAAGCTTATTTTAACGCCCTTTGCTCGGCAGTGAGTAAAAGCGGCCTGGTAACGGGCGTCACACCTGAGCGGAAGGACTAACAGCATGTAAACGCAGTCGGATTGGGCTTCAGTAAAAGTTTATTCAATCATCCATTTGAACTTTCTGATGAATTTGCGGCCGTGCCCGTTATCCCTTGACTCAGCACCCTGGACCTCCACGGAGCTAGCCACCATCATTTCCCGGCCCGCGCTGCGTCGCCCTTTCTCAGAGCAACCCTCCGTTGACCCTCCCCCCCGAACTCGCACATGGGAGCGCTGCTCAGTATCTTCGAGGAGGGCATCGAGATGCCAAACCGACTCCGCCTGGTGCCGCCACCACCAGACACCGGGGAGGCCCTGCGGGTCAACAAGACCCTCCTCGGGGTCCGCAACAAGCGGTCCACACCACCCCAGGCCATCTACCACGAGGCGGCCTCCTTGCTGCAGGACGAGCTGAACTGCCACCTGCATCTCTTAACAAACGGCTCCGTCAAGCACAGCACGTGCGAGGGTGTGGCTGCGTTCGTGGTGCCTGAGCTGGGAGCCAGCCGAAGCGGCCACCTACCCTTCCTCGCCCTCTCCACACGGGCGGAGCTGGACGGGCTGCACCTGGCGGCCGACCTCCTCCTCGAGAGGGGGGGGGCCCAGGGCCACCCCAGGGGGGTCATCCTCACGGTCTCCAGGCCTGCCCTGCTGCGGCTGCACGCGGCCGCCCTGCCCACCAACAGCAGCGGCTACCCGGAGCGCTCCCTTGCAGCCAAGCATCACACGGTGTCCTCCCGAGGCTGCGACCTGTGGCTGCAATGGCTGCCGGGCCACAGTGGCATCCGGTGCAACGACGATGCCGACGCCCGAGCCAGGGAGGCCCAGCGGAGAGCACCCCAGATTCCCGCGGACGGGTCACCGGCCTTCGACGAGGCCCGCACCATCCTGGCCCGCGGAGTGCAGACGGATGCACCCCCGACCCTCGGGTTGTGAGTGGTAGCCTGGCGCCGCGGCCGCTGCCTGCATGAACCAGCACGGACGCCCGCTGTCTGCCGCTCCGAATGCGGCTCGACTGCTGCAATGTGGCGGAGTACCTGCACCGACACGGGCGCAGAGGACACTACATACCGTGGACTGTTCGGAACCAGAGGACCGGCTGGAGCCCTACTCTGCTTCGTCCCACCACGCGGGGCCCGAGAGCAGAGTTCCACACCCCGCGCTCCAGCGTCCGAGGCCTTCCAGCGCCGGCATAGATGAGTCTTATGTTCCCGTAAGGGGCCCTGCGGCAAATCACCACCAGAAGTCTTCGCCCATCTACTCCATTACCTGGAGACGACCAGCCTCACGCAGCGGCTATAGCCCGGACTGCAGTGACTGACGTATGTGCCCGGACTGACAGCCCTATCTCTTATTTTTTATCCTCTCTTTATGTCTTTCTCTGTCTCTCTCTCTCTATACTCTATACTTTCACTCCCCCTCTACTTACCTTCCCCCGCACTGGCTTGTATGCAGGTGAGCTCCCTGCAGAGCTCACAATATCCGCAGTGCACTTCCCTCCTTTTTCCTTTCCCGCACCCCCCCCCCCCCCCTTCACCCCCCCTCACCCCACTCATTGCTGGTTGCCTTCCCTGGAGGGCGATCCCCAGCTCACGCTGCCCGGCTCAGGCAACTTCAGGTTTTTTCGATCACCTATTTTCTGAACCCTACAACTCGCGTGCTTGAAACCCCGAGATTTGGGGCTTTCCCCTTAAAACTGACTAGGCGCAAAAACAAAACAAGACAGAGTAAATGGAGCGAAAACGCCACTTGGAAACCGAAATTGAACGCGGCGCCCTCTATTCCACAGTGCGAGAAGCCCATGTCGTGATCCCCAGAGGCCAGACGCCTGTTCTGCGAAGACGCCACGACCGGTGCAACGTCTTGAGAATGCCTGTTTTTATTTCGTTGACATAACTAGAACCAACGCCACCTGTAACAAAATCAAATCAGTGCAGAGCTCCTGAAGTTGGTAAGTGTATTCTATTTCCCCCAGTTATTTTGTGTTGCTGCGTCTGAGACGGCGTCGCGTTTGATATTACGCGGAGTCGAAAGATTGTGCTATCAATTCCTGTAGTTTTCGAGGTTCAGTATTTCAATCGAGAAATTTAGCGAAGAGATAATTTTCATCCGAAAATTACCATACGGTCGAAAAGAATAACATCGCGGGACCAGGGTCCAGTGAATAGGGGCAGCAGCTGTCGTTTGAGAAGAGCGTCTTGGCTGCAGCGTATCGAGTTGAGCGCCCCACTTTCTTTTCTGTCTGCATGAAGGGAGATATTGTTATTCACTTTAACCGGGAAGAAACTTCTCGACTTCGGTTACACGCAAGGAGCCAGTTCCGTTCTTCTGATTTTGAGGAATAGTAGTTCTTAGAATTTATTGACATAAAATTGAAGGGAAAGATGTGTGTTCAGCCTTAGAGAGAAAAAAAGAAAGACTAATGGTTCAGCGTTCTTTTTACATGAGACCGTCAGACCACTCTGCTTGCAGGGCTTCAGTCACCGGGGGTTGCTGTTGCTCCGGCTATGATTAAGGCTGCGTGGTCTCTTTGAATGGTGGGGATTGGTGGCGGGCGTGGGTTGTGTGGACAGGACTAGACCCAGCTGTAGATGATGCACGAGTCATGTTATAAGAGGTCGTAGAAGGAGGAGCTGTAGGGTCATGCTGCTTCCCCACATATCTCTGACTCTGTGATACATGCTTTGGCAGACTAGTTACAGGTGCCAATTTTTTTCAATTGTGACAACTGTGCTCTTAGGCCGTTTGAATAGCGAAGCTGTTTAAGCTTTAGTTCCATCCTTGCCTGGCGTCACTCAACGCTCAACGTAGTTGGGAGGAGAAAGGTGCTAGGCTAAAAAGTGTCACGAGAAGTGGCGAGGGGCCCCGGAGCCGACGAGCGGGTGTGGGGAGTGCGTGCCGCAAGAAGAGAACACTTCCCTTGGTAAAAAATCGAACTTGGATCCCCCGCGTTATGAAACTGGCGTCTATTCGATGGGGCTATTATCGCGTTCGGGGCACTGAGCATTTCCTTTACGGTTCCTTAGCGCGGCCGCTGGCTTTGGACTTTGACTGAGGCGAAGTGGACAGATGTTCGGGTGGGAGGCACGCGTCGGGAATTGGCCGAGCCTAGCGACGACGTAAGCTCTGACGTGCAGGTGTTCTCATAGTTAAGAGAAGTGGTGTGCGCTAGGCAGCATCAGTGTCCGATCTGCCGATGAGATGGGCAGGCTTCAGAAAAGCCAAGTTAAAGATATATAGGTAAGGCCATCAACTTCGCTGTTTCCTCAGTCTTCGCATCTCAACTGCAGCGGTGGCTGAATTTTTTCTGCACTGTGCCGGGCTACCATACTGTGGGCGCTCTGTGCTTTTTTTTTTGGCCTCACTTTTTCCCCATTAGCCAGCTCCCCACATTGTAAATGGGTGTGCAAAGTTTAGTTTTGCTGTTGGTGTCTTCTGTTTTTTTTTCTTCATCTACAAATTGGTTTTTATGGGAAAATACCTTTAGACTTCCACCCCTTTTCGTTTACTTTTTGTTGCCTCTTTACCTGACATAGCTTAGATAGAGCGGGTTTTGTTCCCATTAATTTATTCTTTTTTTAAGGGGGGACACGGAATAAGACAAGGAAATATCTGCAGAAATTCAGAGAATTGTCTGGCACTTCATAGCATTCTTATGCCGCTTGCCTTGAGTGCGTTCCTTACAGGCAAATATGTTTTTTTTTTGTTTTTTCTAAATCCTGCCCAACCAATTATATCCGCTTACGCTATTATAACGATTACAGGTAGAACTGCCGCGACATCTGCCTTATTGTGCAAATTCAGGGCGTTACACTGGTCGCTATTTTCCGTAATTTTTTGTATTTTTCCTATTTTTTAGGTTTCCAAAATTTAGTTCGTCCAATTATTTCCATTTAGGCTATTATAACGATTATAGGCGCAAAATCCGCGATATCTGCATTTTTATGAATATTCAGGGCGTTACCCGGTCCTGGCTGTGGAGGGTACTCGGCAAAGAATATTGCTACGCATTAATAAAGGGGTTTAGGAAAGTGAAGATGGCGTGGTTAGAATTGGTGATGGTTTGAAGTCTGCGCCAGACTTCAGCTTGGGAAGGAAATAATTGGGGAGGGTAAAGCCTCCTGGAATGCAGCTATTAAGCGAGAATGCCGCTGTATGTGGGTTCAGTCCTGCAGATGGAAGGAAGCTAGGAACCTTTGCTCGTCTCTGCAGATGGAAGGGCGGGGAACTAAAAATGGCGGGCTGCAGCGCGTGCTTCTTCATTCCCTGCTAGTCCACTATGACAGGGGGTACGTATGATAGTGACTTGCGAATCTTCGGTGAGTGTCTACAAATATATTGTGGGATTGAACCGGTGCCAGCTTGCTTGGAAATGGCGGCACGCACCCATGAGAGCCCGTGATGACGTCGAAATAGGGTTGTGTCGCGTTTATGGTCCCAACGGTGGCAAGTGTCTCGCCGTGTCGCGGAAGGAAGGCGCTCCTTTCTCAAGCTCTCTAAATACCCCCTCCAGGCATGCTGTGAATAGTTTTAAAGAGATGGCGTCTCCTTGTCTTACTCCCATTTAATTCCTGTCTTACTCCCTTCCGAATCAGCTCTCGTGGTTTTCACTTTCTTCTTGTTCTGGTTTCGTCTGTGTTGCGCTGTTCGCCTCTTAGTAATCATGCATCAACTCGCCCAAGCCTTAACCCTTGCAAGAAATTTATCGCTTTGCTTGTTGCTCGGGGAGGGCTATCCAGGCCGTCATTTCTTAGATATGCCTTCTAGAAGTCTTATGGTCCACGCCTCCTTTCACTTTGAGGGTGGTTACAGTGATGAATGGTGAATTCGGTTTTATGCGCAATATCCGTATAGAAGACCTGCTGGTCTTCTACTAGAGGTATCAGACCTGAGAATTTTCGCGGCCCTTGTGCATGTGTTTGGGCACGGGTACCAGTCTAATGTAACGTCGAATGCTGGATGCGATGAACTGAGAAGCGTGCTGGAATAATAAGCGGCCGGTCCGATGTCTCGTAGGATTTCTCTCCCCGGTGGGGTGAGGGCGAGGCGTTGGAGGTGGGATATTCGTTGTGCTTCCACAAGTTCAGAAAAAATGTTATGCAATTCGAGTGGACGTTTTTTGCTATAGGTGTACGCTAATAGGCCAAGGGCTTCTTTCTACGACTTGCGGATGAGTGCGTCAAGGCTACTGTGCCCACTTCGCTTTACTACAACGAAGAGGCTATTCCTCTGAAAAGCATGGCCTGAACGAGTGCTTGATGTCGCACACTTTGAGGCCGTGTTAATGGCTGCGGATTCTGCTAATCAAATGGTCGAATTCGCTGACTGTCGCTCGGAGTTGGCGTAGAAGGGCAATCCCCGAGCCATCGTCATATCATGGTACGCCGAGGATCTGAAGGCTGCGAAGTTTCGACTTTTAAGACCGGCAATGCATATTTCAGGGTCCAGTGGAGAGCAGCCGCCCTGGCTAGGCGTCGATCATTCGAGAGGAGAAACAAGTGTTCTACGTCGACGCCGCGGAACCCATACAAAGCGGCCATGAGCATAGTGGCAGTGGATCAGCAGGGTAATTGAACAGCCTCTGGTTCAGTTTGTTCAATTCACCCAGAGACCGGGGAGGAAGCAGCCATTGCACTTGACATATCCTCCACACCCGCAAAAATAATTGTTACTACTCGAAAACAGCCATTAGCAACTTTGAGAAGGGTAGAATTTCACCCCAAGCGCAGCTTCTTCTTCAACCCTTTGCTGGGTCATAACTCCGCTACGTCCTTTTTGTATGGACGCCAGCACCTTCGTCCTTGTGAGGTAATCAGCATGCTCACGAAGCGGCCCGAAGTTTCAGCCGGGACTACCTCGATCTTGATAAGCAATCGCTACATACGGGGGGGGGGCAGGGACAGGCTTGTGACATATAAGGACATCACCTCTCACTATCGCTTAGTCCGCCTGAAATACCCGGCGGGCGCATCCCTCCCTCAACCGGTGGCAGTCTGTGGCCTGGCTTCTCTTGCAGTCCAACACTTTTCCGAACCCCGTAGCCTGCAGCCGCCTATACCCATACCTTTACAAAGAGCAATGTAGATGGTGCTCCGAACGAGCTAACCTGCAGCACATCGTAAGGGCCTGTCCCGAGAAACCACAACATACATCACAGACAATAGTGAGGAGGACTCTGGAGCAATGGGAGGCCGTGTTGCTCAGCTGCGACCAAGAGGCTCAACACAGCCTTGTCCAACTGGCCGAAAATGCCGCTAGGGCTCACGGGCTCCTGGCCGCCATCTGACGGGGAAGGACCGTCGAACGCTCCCTTTCGTCCCCTTCCATCCCCCAGTTTGGGCAAAATAAAGTTTTCTCATCATCGTCAGGGTCCAGTGTTGGTGGGCGTGCACGTCCCCTGGTGCGTGTGTGCCTTGAACTTTAACAGGGCCGCTTAGAGGGTTCACATGACAGGCTTCGTGGCTGGAGGTAGGTTAGTGTTTCATCTACTGTTTGCTACAGGGTGTCTTTTTGATCCCCACTGGTGCCAGTTGGGGTCCATAGAGAAGGTCGTCTGGGTAAAATGCGTGTTGGATGTGGGGGACGGCGTCCAGTTTCTTCGGTAATGAGAAGATAACAATGATAAACAGGAGGAGGAATTGCTGAGCCTTGGAGTGAGGCAGGTGTATTGAAGGTAGGGGACTTGCGCTGTCCCAGTTTGAGCTCCGCCTTTGAGAATGGCAGAAAGGCTTTCACCTTGCTGTAGGTCCGAAGTTTGCACTTTGTGGTAGTGAGGTTTTCAAGGTTCGCTCTTCACGTCCAGAGTGACGATCGCTTTGGGAGCGGTTCTGCAGAGGCGGTTTATGACTGAATATTGATCTGAATCAGAATATGTCGCTTTGAAAGTGTGCCGAAAACCCAAACTTGGTGATGTGATGGGGTAGATGCTCTGAGTATCAAGTGGTTAGTGAGGCGTGGGGGAACCATGTGCTCAAAGTTCTTGCCCACACATGTGAGAGCGATGGGTCTGAGGACATTGCGGAGATTGCTTTCTTGGGTTTATGAATGAAGGTGATGTACTAGTGCCTCAAGTGTTAGTCATTCTTTCCAGATAGGTTACAGAGATAGTCTAGGAGGCCTTTATCCAAGCTTCGGAGGAGGCGGTTGGTGACCGGATCCATTCCAGTGTCGTATTGTGCCTTACTTTCGCTAGTGCTTGCTCAAGGTCTTTTGAAGTAAAGTATCCGTGCAGATTGGCGTTTGGCTGTACAGTACATAGCGGGTTCGGCGGAGTACGATGAGTGCAGGGGTGGCCAAAAATGTGCTCTACAAAGGACTGCAAATGAGCATGCTGTCGAGAACGAGAGTTATCTGTGACGTAGTGGAGAAGTTGCAAAGTTCGTTCATTGCTTACGGTTCCTTTAATTCGGTTGCAAAAAGATCCCCAGTTTTTCTGTTGTGAGATGTGGGCGTGTTCTTCATCTCGGTGAGTAAGAAGAGTGATGCATTTTTTGAGGATGCGATTGCGGCGCTGATGTCGCCATCGCTTTAAGAGGCCACACAGGCTTTCCAGATGTGGGAGGAAATGCGTGCGACACGGAGAAAAGAAGGCTTAGGGGAGGCCTCGGCGGCCAGCGGAACATTGAGAGAAGTGTGGAGGAAGTTGCGTGGTATTTTCACGCTCATCGGGGGTCACTGGCAACCCTCCCCTAGCAACGGTGCCGAAGGACGGCCCACTGAGGCCTTACGTCACTGCGCGGTCCAGCAGGCGGAGACGAATCAGACGACAGTGGAGCGAGCGAAGCCGGAGGCGCAGGTGCGTGCGCGTAGAATACGAGCAAAAAAATTAGCAGTGGCTTAGCTCGTCTATGCCAGGATATACGTAGCGTGAGCTAAGGTTCAGCTGGTTATTCTTAGCTTTCCTGGTTGTCTGGGATTAGCTTGATTATCATTCTTACTGCTGCTTCAATGACACACGTACACGGTATACGCATAATGTGACCCGTGCATATTTATCAAGCGGCTCCAGCGCAGCGTCACCAATCGCCACAGAGCTAAGCTGGTCCCGCAGGCGTATGGCGGTGTTGCTGCGACGCACGAACCATCGTTTCCACACCCGGCCGCCCCTGGCATGATCATCGAGTGGACCGGGTCGCCGCGTGCGGAACGGAGGTCGGCGAAGTCGCTGGGCGCGTGGGGTGTGTGAGAGATGCCAGGCAGCGAGCAATGTTCTGTACGCCTTGTGACGTCACCGCTCCTCGCGCATGTGCCGCACGGCTCTCCAGGAGCCACGCGAAGCTGCTCAACCTAGGCCAGTGTATCTCACGCTACAAAAGGTGACTTCTGAACATGGCGGAGCGGCTTCACCAAAACGTGACGTTATGGCCTCTTTAAAGCTTTTCTTTCATCCATGCTGCACATTGTACGTCGTATGCATGTGGTGGAGGATGGGGCAGACAGAGATGTGCGTGCGAAAATGTGGCCAGATGCGTTGTGGTGCGTCGAGGGTATACGGACGGGGTGGCCTAAAATTGAAAGGAAGCGACAGCGCGCCAAACGGGGCGGTAAGATAAGTAGGCAAACACTTGCGCTTGTGACAAAGCTCAAGTGTTTGTCTATTTCTCTTCCCGTCTCGTCTGACGCGCTGGCGCGTTCTTTCAAAGCCTAGTAAGCAACCAGCCCAAAATTTAGCTCTTCTGAGGCCGAGCTGTGCACGGACCGTTCGAACCATAGGGGTGAGGAGAAGAGACTGGCGAGTAGAAAAACTTGCTCTGCCTCAATGCTCAGGTTGAGAATTTGGAAATTGGGTAACGACAAAGAGGCCTAGGGCGATCTTGTAAGATTTTTCTGTGGGTCTATATATGCTCAGGCTTTAGCTCGACGTAGGAGCAACCATATGTTATGTGACTAAGCAGAATGGCGTGGATGAAACGGCCAATTGTTGGCTTGTTCAGTCCGTGTCGTTGAATGCACACGCGACTTATGAGCTGCGTTAGTTGGTGACTCTGAGAAGCAGTTGCGGGAGTAGTTCCGCCCCTTAGTAGGCTCGGATTGGGGCAGCAAACATCCGAAGTGCAGTCACTTGTGGGGTACAGGTGGAGGCAATAGCGACTGATAGGTCCGGGCTTGTATGCGGGATTCGACTGCGTGTTCGGCTCGAAAGACAAGGGCTAATTTATGAAGGGCCCGGGTGAGACCTCTTCCTTTGTTTTTTCCCTATCCCACTCTTCCTCCTCCATTTCCAACTTCCGCTCCGGGCCTGTTCCCTATGCTTCCTCTAATCCCATTCGAATTCATCTAATTCCACTATCCCTCCCCTATTTTTCCTCCCGTCTCCCCACATAGTCAGCAACTCCAGTCTCGCTCGCACCCTACACCTTATTCCCTTCCGTGACCTTCCTCGTTTCCTTCTCCCGACACTTTTTTCCCATCGTAATCTTCCCATCTCACTTCCCTGACTCCACCTTTTCCGCTCCACTTTTTTCGTCTTCTCCCTTCTCTCTCCTCTTCTCTTTCCGTACCCATCTCCATCCTCCCATTCCGCCGCTACACTCATGTTCCCCTCTCCCTTATCCAGTGCAATTACCATAGGAATTTTTTTAAAATTTCTCCCCCCCCCCTCATAATCCCCACTCCATGTATAGTCCGCCCATTTGCACTTCCCTTCCCAGTGTCCCCTTCCGCTACTCTCTCTTTCACAACGTCTTCTCGCTCTTCCTTTATTCTTCTCATTCTGTGTATTCCCCTTCCCCCTCCTACGCTCATTTTGTCCTCACTAATGACTTACCCCCTAAGCCGTCGACATAAGCCCTGCAGAGAGTGCTATAGATCGGAAGTCAGTGCCCCATCGAGTTCCGGCAAGCTATGCATCAATTTGCGCTACCGCGGAGACATGAGTAATTTCTTGATCTACCATTATCCCAAGGTTTGTTTGGGTTCACACATTACGCAGGCAACGCCCGGCAAGGATTTGTGCGTATTGAGTGATCCGTTTGTGAGTGAATGCCATGGCAGCGCTTTTCTCGTAGGAAAGGTGGAGGCTCCAAGACGCAAAGTATTCAGATATAACTTTTAGAGCTCTGTGTACATAGTGTTGTACGATGTGCTCTCGCCACACTCCAAATGCAGATATCATCCGCATGAATTCTTAACTCGACAGAATAAGGGTGTAGACGCCCTACGTGGATGCACGTAAGATTGAACAACTCAGGACTTAAAGGGGCCCTGCAGCACTCTTTGAGCAGTGCACATAAACCTGCGACGATTAGGTTACACTGCCAGGAATATTTGAGCCAAATATTACACGTACACGTGAATCGGTGAGCACGCAAATCGTTTGTAAAAGAGGCAAAAAATTCTGCAGAAAGTCAGAGAATTGTCTACCATTCTTATTCCGCTTGTCATGAGCGTGAGTTCTTTACAGCCATTTTTTTTGGTTTTTCTAAATCATGTGCAACCAATAATCTCCATTTACACTACTATAACGATTACAGGAGGAACTTTCGCCAAACCTGCATTATTCCGGAAATGCAGGGCGTTACACGGTTCGCCATTTTCCGTAATTTTTAAAGTATTTTATTTATTTTTGTTTTTGAAAATATCCTTTAACCAATCATCTCCATTTACCATATTATAACAATTACAGGTCAAACTTTGTCGAAATCTGCATTATTGTGAAAATGCAGGGTGTTTTACGGTTTCCCATTTTCTTAACTTTTTAACATTTTTCTTATTTTTGTTTTTCCCCAATTTTGTTTGACCAATCATCTACATTTACCCAATTATAACATTACAGGTGGAACTTTGGCGAAATCTGCATTATTGTGGAAATGCAGGGCGTTACACGGTTCGTCAAGTTTCCGTAATTTTTCTGTAAATATTTTATTTATTTCTTGTTTTTCAAAATTTCGGTCGACCAATCATCTCCATTTACGCTTTTATAACGATTACAGGTGGAACTTTAATGAAATCTGCAATATTGGGGAAATTCAGGGCGTTACACGGTTTGCCATTTTCTGTACTTTGTTAACATTTTTCTTATTATTGTTTTTCCAAATTTTGTTCGACCAATCATCTCCATTTACCCTATTATAACATTACAGGTGGAACTGTGGCGAAATCTGCCTTATTGCGGGAATGCAGGGCGTTACACGGTTCGCCATTTTCCGTATTTTTTATGTATTCTTATTTTTTATTGTTTCAAACTTTCGTTCGACGCTTATATAGCGATTACAGGGGGAACTTTTGCCAAACCAACGACGCTCCCTTCAATTTCCCTCGTTATGCAGCACTGGGATCGCCTAAATGACGTCATTTGTGCGGTGGCTGTCCTATTGGCTATCGCTGGTCGACTTTACGGCTAATTTCTCGCATATCCTGCGACGATCCACCGTTTGTCGGCGCTGTGCACCGGGCTTTTCTGTGCCTGAACCTGTACGAACAGTTCTGGTGTTTTTATGTTTGTTTTGAGTGCACGCGGAGCTTGTGAGACGGATTCAATACTTCCCTTTCAACCAGACCCCTCGACAACAAACGTTTATTGCTTCAAAAACAGCTTACCAGCCTGAGCGCGCACTAGCGAGCAGGCCGCTATGCCTGCTTTTTTGTTGCACCAAACCGGAAACAGACCCCTGTACGCTGCGGAGAAAAGAAGAAAGCTCACCCGGCCTGTGATATATCGAAGGCCGCCGAAGAGGCCGCCACACGGAGTGAAGAAAACTATTCTTTCATCCCTGGAACGCCAGAAGCCGCCCCTCTCTCCCGAAGAGAGCGCGCAGCTTTCGTCGCGTAGTCCGAGGTCGAGTTGAGAGGGAAACGATTATGCGCAATTTCTCATCGCGGGTAGTTTCGGGGAGAGTGAACGGATTTCCATACTTCTTGCGGTAGGAGATTGCTCGGACAACAGATTTTACCCAAATATACATCCCGAGTAGTCGGTGGTAAGTGCTGCAGGGTCCCTTTAAGATGGCTCCTTTGTATACTTCATTCTGTAAATTGTGATACAAAGTAGTGTCCTCCGACGTGCTGAAGATATAGTTCCTCGCGCTAGCTTGAAATCTAGGTACGCAGTCTCCCACCAACGCCGGCAGCAGGCAGGAACTGTAGAATTGCAATGTGAAAGACGGACTTAAATTCCGACTCCACGTCTAAAATATTACCGATGGATGCATCCACCATGTAGTTCTATAGTGACGCCTCGGCAACAACGATGTCGATGGCAGGTCGATTTTCCAGAAAATCATTAATTTGACGTGCATAGCGGTTCCTGCTTTCAACGTACCAGGTCATTACCGCCAACAATTGTTTTACTATAATTTTGCCAACCCTCTTAGTATATAAGTCCGAAATAGCCGTACGTTGTCGGTTGCCTTCCAAAGTTTAGAATTAAAGTAACCTTTGCTGTCTCTATCTTCCAAAACGGCACGTACAGCACAACAATGTTGAGTTGTAGGTGGGAATAAGGATTAGAAATTGCCTTATACGTTATGCCGTTACAACCTGGAGGACAGCGTGTGTTGACATCTCCGTCCCGTGTAGAGTTGTATTGGAAATGGAAGGTTCATGGCGAGTGCAGAAGGTGGTGGCGCTACACCAGGAACATACTGAGGAGACGTTTAAGGCAGGAACATACTAGGCAGACGCCTACAGTACTCCTGAGCCGCATCCTTTCGGTAAAAAAATGACCTCCTGAAAACCGAACCCTCAGTGGGTTTACGTGCTGGTTGTGGTCTCGTATATGCCTTTTATAACTCACCCTATCTCCCCCGTTGCCGACTTAGAGGTTATGCACAGCATCTCACGTGTCCAAAGCTTAACTTTAAAAGCGGTCCGAAAATCCTCCAAACTTTTAGTGCCCAAGCCTTCTCCGAATAGAATGTACCCTTTAATAATATTGATATCTAAGTGCTCCCTCACGACGATCGATGACTTTTAAAGCGAAAGCTTTCTTAGTGTATACCGACGGCGTTCTGTGGCTCGGTTGCTCGGCCGGTTGCTCGCCTGAAAGGCCAAAATCTATGGACACACGGCGTGTGCATGAAACCGGCGTCCACCGTGTCAAAACGGTTACTTCAAAACCTCGAAAACGGAGCGGTTCTATACAGGACAATACACGCATCGATCATCAAGAAGGAATACAGTAGTGTGTCTTTATTTCATAAGCCACGTATCGGTATACATACAGATCATTCGTAGATGTATTCACTTATTGCGCGAAAAATGGTACCATGGCATCATTTTGCTTTCGCTATCAGGGTCCTTGAAGATCGGACGACCGATTGGACGCATTTTCAGCGAAGGTTGGATGAACTTTTAAATTTCGTGCTTCTCTCAACTTTCTTAAAGAAGAGATGGTATTGTTTTTTTTTTTTCAAACAATGAGTTATAGCTGGTGCTAAGTAGCCGTGCGTTGCTGCGGTTATTCTTATGACGACACGGTTTTGAAGGATTCCCAGTCTGCGCGCCTGATTCCATTTTCACAACAAGGTGCAGCCGCTTCCTGTTCTGGGTGCGGGCGCGAGCACGCGCGCCCACACCGGCAGTGGTGCGACGAGATCGGTTACGTCCCGAGCGCCCTCCTGTCATGGCGGCCGCCTCAGTGTTTATTTTGTCGAGAGCGCAACTGACACAAATAGGCGAGGCTGTAAAGAATTATTTACGCTGAGCCCAACCGTCTAATGTGCCATTCTGTGATTAGTGGGCTGGTAGGCACCGATAACAGTGAAAAGAACACAACTCAAAAATTACCGCGTCAGTACCACTATAAGGGTAGCGCTGAAAGATACTGCTGGCCAGGGGGTTTCACGTTTGGTCATCTCTACTCCGACGATTCCCGATGGGTCAGTAACCTACTTGGGAGGATGTTTGCCAGTAACATTCGAGAGCGACAGACCAACCAAATTTTCGCATTTAAGTAGCCAAACCGAGACTATCGTGCCCAAAAAGAGCGCGAAGAGTGCCTCCAGCACTGCTGAAGAGCAAAACGGTCCCTACTTTGTCTTCTTTCGCAGGCTTCAACAAACGACATTCCCGTGTTGATTTCCCGTCTGGAGGAACCACCATCGGCATCATCAATCGTCCTCGACGGAGCCAATCCGCTTCGAAGAACCGCTTGACATCATTCCACCAGAGCAACACTTTGATCGGGACACGGAAGTGGAATCATGGATGTCGAAGAATGCGCCGGCTCACAACCACTCGAAGCAGTTTCCGAAGAGCCAAGAGCCAGTACTGCTGAAGCTGGACACCGAAATTCTAAAGCACCTCCAAGCAGGCGCCCCTGCAGATGTCCTGTGTGCGGTAAGACGTTCAGCCGCAAATATGTCCTAGAGAGACACTCCTACACGCACACAGGCAAAATGCCGTACCAGTGCCATATCTGCCCAAAGGGGTTTATCTACAGAAAGAGTTTTGAAGAACATTTGTGCGCACACAGGGATGGACAGCACCACCGTTGCGGACAGTGTGGACTGCGATTCGCTGACATGAGGTCGCTTAAAGTGCACCGCTTGACGCACACATTTAAAAAGCCGTACGAATGCCCTGAATGCGGCAGGAAATTCTCAGTGCGAGAATACCTGCTAAACCACATGCCCGTGCACACAGGTGAGAAACCTCACGAATGCCCACAATGCGGGTGGAAGTTCTCGCGGCGGGGCAATATGGTGCGTCACTTGAACACTCACACAGGCGAGAAGCCATACGAATGCCAGCAGTGCGGAAAAATGTTCGCACGGGGAGAAATTATGTTGCGTCATGCGCGCGCGCACGCTAGAGAGGAGGCCTACGAGTGCGGGATCTGCCGGAAGAAGTGCACGAGCAGTCAGAGCAGTCGTCTGCACAAAAGAAAAAACTTTGTGTGCAGCATCTGCAGCGAAAAATTTGCCAACTGGTCTTCTGCAACAAGCCACCATCGGGAACTTCACGCGGCCGCTGGGCAACTGGCACAAGGAAACGAAAATGCGGAGGCTAACGGGACTCGACGAAATTTTGTGTGGTGGGTGGAAGTGACCTTACCTGAGGCTTGAAGAATAAATTGTGGGGAGGAGGGGCAGGGCTAATATCATTTCTTGAAGCCAGTGACACAAGAAATCATTTTTGGAGAGACGCTAAAAGAAAACTGTACAGCTGAAATAATTGCAGATGTTACCTAAGTTTGAAAATTGCTCCGTTCTTGCACTATGACCGTGGTAGCACAGAGTTAGCACAAGGTGTGTAACGGTAGTGGTATCACAAGGCGTGTCAGCCATAGTAAACATGAAAGGAAAGCTGCGGTTGAGCAAGTTGGTTCGCAGCCTTGTTTCATGTGGAAAAAGCGCCTCGTGCATCTGATTGGAATTGGTTTGTTCCAGCCATATTAGGTGGTTTCACGAGCTCCTTCGCAAAGGCGGCATTTATGAACGCCTCTTCTGACCTGTGCAAGGAGGTACAGCTTCACAAGATCTGGGATCACGCAGGACAGGTTTTTAGACAGAAGTGGTTAATGTAGCCTGTGGGGCAACACCCAATCATACCAGCGGTTCCAGAATATACCCTTCCAGTGTTGTGTTAGGCTACAGTATTGCGTCGGGGTAGACGGTGTAGCGTATCTGTAATCCTCGACCGTGGTGAGAGTAGTTTCTGTACAGCCCATCGTGAGGGGCGCATTGGCGTGGGGAAACGGGACCGGGTTAACCTCTAAGAATTGGCAGAAGAGGGGAGAGGGGGCTTTGATGTCATGAGCGACCCCAGGCAGCGCTCTGAGGGAGTAGCGGGTAAGCGTGGACCGGAAATTCTATGGTGCCAATGTGGAGGGTACCGATTTTATGTAGATTTTGTACAGAAGATGTGTGAAAAAAAGGCTTTCGCATGATTAAGTATCAAGCCAGTTTTGGTTGTCGGAAAGGCAACCCTGTTGGGCCAATGCAATAAAAGCTTGGCAAACGGCGCCAGGCTGCAAGTTTTCTAGTTACGCTCAATTTTACTATGCTGGAAGTACATCACTCGCTAGAGCAGGAATACCTTACATGTGAGTACGATACCGTTCCGCACATGAATAGTGTAGGTGTTGTGATTGTGTCGACCACTGCTTCGAAACGCTCATGATGACTTTCACTGCATGCGCCTCCATGCTAGCAAACCTTGCAGTATCACCCAGCAACAAGCAGCATCCGCCACACAGGTGTCATGTCAGCTCCACTATTCCTAGCATGCTTATGGTGGATCACGTGGTCCAGCAAGGCCACCAATATCATTTTTGGTTCAACAGAGCATTGCCCAGCATAGCCGTCATGCCTGTTTTACATACCACTACTGCTCTTACTTTCCCCAGGATCGACAACCACTCCTGCTAAAGTTTCGCGCCCTGGCCAATTATGCTCACCCAATTTCCCACTACGAGCCTTGCTAGCTGCATTTGGGATTGGGCTGTGGGTTTTTAGTGCAATGTAGGAGTGTGGCCAAAGCTGCACCAGTGCGTCCTGCGGACTGTCGGCCAACACTCGCTATAACTAGCTACGATTGGTTGGCGGGGCGAAAGAGCCAAAGTGCAGCTCCTCCACGCCGATCTGCCAAGGTAACTAGAATGCCCATTGAGCTCAGTGCCGGTGAGGCAAGGGCTTGGAAGAACCTACCCGGCCAGCGTAATGCTCACTCATAACGGAGAGAAGCACCAAGACCTCAATTCTCACTTGCTTTTACAGAGCCGGCACGAGGCGAGCACAAACGTGGCTTCACGAATACGGCACGACAATGCCTACAGTTCTTCTTACTTTAGGCAATCGGTTGATTGATTATGGGAGTTTAAAGCGCCGACGCTTCACAGGCGACGAAGCGCGCCGTAGTGGAGGGCTCCGGATTAATTTTGACCGCCTTGGGATCTTTAACGTGCGCCGAAATCTCGAACACACGGGCGTTTTTGCTTTTCGCCTCCATCAGAAAAGCACTGTAAGATATCTTATAATGTCTTGGAATAAACCAATAGACATGCTCAATGTTTCCGTGAAGATGGTTAACCAAAGTTGCCGCACGTTAGGGGGCCATAACATGTGGTGACGCTTGTCGCCAATCATCTCTAAATTGATGAATCCGAAGCTCACACACTGCTAAAAAATTGCAGCAGCTACGATAAACCCCTGTTCTTAAATTGTTTACCTTCAACTGTAAGGCATGTGGTTCACTTTAAGAAGGCCAGTTCATTTTACGACAGATAGTTCATAATGTTATGTAAGTTATGATTGCTTTTACTAGCGATTTCTGCCTAGTTTTACGACATTCAGCTCTTAATGTTACGATTGCTTTTACTGGTGACTTCCGCCACGCTACACATGCCACTGGGGCAAGGAAATGGGTGCACTGTCACAAAGGAGGTTGTACATAACATTCAAGTACTGCCATTTACGAAAATAAAAAAAATCCAACTGATAGACCAGTAACAATGTACTGGTCTTTCACTTTGATTTTTTTTATTTTCTGTTACTACAGTCTAATTGGCATATTCGATATTCCGAATCAGGACTCGATAGATCATCACTGTTTGCGCTTCATCAGAATACGGCACTTTTCAGTACCGTGATACAGCAGAAGCAAGCAACCAAGACACATGGTGTTTCCTCGAAGAGTGGATTGGCCGTTGTAAAGGTGTATTAAACAAAGGAGGAAAAAGAGAAGAGGAGTAAAAGAATAAGGAGTGATGGGTGGCCATCCTGTTCCAGTAGGCAGCGACCCATCACAGCCGCCTTTGCCGAGGTTGTCAGGGCTTCCTGGCGTTTAAGCTGGCAAACTCGCAACGCCCTCTCCCATTGCTTAAAGGTGTTGTGCCACC
The DNA here is from genome assembly GCA_013339765.2 of Haemaphysalis longicornis. NCBI lineage: Eukaryota > Metazoa > Arthropoda > Arachnida > Ixodida > Ixodidae > Haemaphysalis > Haemaphysalis longicornis. The sequence goes on along the minus strand of CM023456.1, from coordinate 81,463,619 downwards.
AAATTTGTTGCTTGTGCATTCTTTGTTGCAAACGTTTTATATTTCATTAGAAAGCATGATACATGCTCTCACATGCACATATTCTGAGTAAAGAATTTATTATCGCACGATTCATGTGAACAGGATTCGGTTTCGGTTTCTGGGCGCCGATTCAAGCAGTGACGTCACAGCGTTGCGCCATAGCCTCCTTTAGTAGGTTATATAGGAGGCTATGGTTGCGCGGACGCTCTGCCACGCGTGTCTACCATGCGGCGCTGCGGTACGTTGCGACTTTACTGCGGCGTCTGCTCCCCCACATACGTGCTTCACCACGGAAGTAAACACGCCGACTCGTCACGTCAAGCCGCGACAGCTCCGACGCGGATTCTTTGTCTGCATCCTCGGATGCAGACAAATGAAAACCATGGATTTGCAAACCATAAAAATGCTAAAAAAACGCTCAAAAAAAAAAAAAAAAGCTGCCCCCGCCGCGAATCGAACCGGCAACGTTGACCGGATGGGCGGAACGCGCGAGACCACTGAGCCAGCGAACAAACGATTCCACTCCGCGATATAGCCGGTGTACTAGATGGAGGCCCATCCTTGGAGTCGTACGTCGGTGTTTACTAGCTAGTTTACAGAATTCCTGGCTTGCAAACTCACATTTTTTAAATAGCGCTTGCGCAGCAAGGTTCCGCGAAGCCCCCGCGACAGCTTATCGCCATCAACTCTGCTCTTCTGCGAAAGCGCTCGCAAAAATAAGTGTGCCCGGCTGCGACTGCGATTTTGCACTGAAGGGATAGTGCTTGCCGTACTTTGGTTTTACGTTTTACGTTAAAAACCTTTGCCGATACTGATCTCTTATTACCCAAATTACCCTACGTAACTGTTCTTCTGCACGAAACTGACCTTATATTTTCTACAGGCGAGCCGATCGCACACGCATTCCGGGGTAGCGGCGTCGCCGAAGAGCACGGCCGAAGCGTCGAACGCCAAAATACGGATCGCATTAGCGCTAGTGTTGAGTTGTATGGGCTTCATGGAACTTACTGAGTTTATTACCCTCCAGAAACTAACAAAATAGAGCCGCGTTCATTGCGGCACGAATGTTGTCGGGGCGCAGTTTTCGCTTCTCGGTCGATTGACGACGCGTCGTGCGACCAGTCAGGCGACCGGTTTTGTTCGCGTCTTCGGTCGGCGAGTCAGTCACACTACGGCGACTTTCCATCGGCCGACGTGTTTGTGTCGCCGTCGGCGTGGTGTGACAACGCGGTCTGGCAATTCGGCAGTTGGCCGATGTTTTAACGACTCGTCGGCGTCGCGTCGTCGTCGCCGTCGTATCGGTATAGTGTGTCGATACGACCAAGCGACCAAACAAACTGTGGTAACTGGAGTTCACGTTCACGTCGCTCGAGTAGCTAGCGTTGTATGACGTCACAAACTTTGCTGCGCTGGCAATTCACTGACGTCATGGTTAGTGGCGCTAGCGATGGGTCCCGATTTCCAGAAGAGCATTTAGGTAATTTTTAGAAGCGAATTAAAATATATATTAAGCGCTTGCTGTACCCAGCACTTCGTGTTGAGGGTCGTTGCATGCAGAGGAAGCCTACAGCAGGCTTTTTACAGACTTAAAATTTGGTGGCACAACACCTTTAAGGGTGGGGAGAGGGGGTGGTGGCTTGGAGGGCATGTCCAAAGTGGAGAGAGAGAGAGAGGGGGAGAGGGAGAAAGAGAATGAATGAATGAATGATAAGGAGGCATGAAGCCCTTTGGGGGAAAGGAGGTAAATATAGAAGGGATGAGAGGGGATACCACTACAGTTATTGTAGGATCCTAGGTCCTTTCGTGGGCGTCTTCGTTCTTGTGTGCCACCTAAAAAAACTTGGTCAGGCCCGCTCTATACTGCTTTATAGAGACCACTCTCTAGTGCGTATTGACCTATTGCTCCGAGTAAGGATGCGTTACTCCGGTGTAGCTGTAAGTGCGCCTGGGCGTCAGATGTCAATGGCCATTTATCAAGCAGGGCCGCTCTGCCCTTGTCAAGTGTCGGACAGTGCCAGATTAAATGGTGCAGGTTAGGCGTCGTAGACTGCCCACAAAAGGTACACGTGAGTGCCGTTGTGAGGGAAGTGGCCCCGTTGTACCATTTTCGTGTTACGTCCGGGGTATATGCCGCGTTTGCGTAAGCCTTATTGATAAAAATTTCTTCTTGCCGTCTGAGGGGGATTCCTGCAGGCAAGAAGCACCGATAGGCGATGTCTTGCAGTCTCTTACGGATTTCTTGTTGCAAGCATTGGCGCTGCAAATACCATGTCACTAGTGTAATCGCAGGCGGGAGGGGGGGCGGGTGTTGGAAATCAAGGGAGGAGAGGTTAGGAGGCACTCCCTTGCAGCGTCGTGGGCTTGCTTATTTCCAGCTGCCCCAACCGTGTGACCAAGTGTCCACGTAAATCGAACAATCGTGCCTTGTTGTTGGCGGGTCTGTATTAGTGCTATAATGTTATTGGCAGTTGCATTGCGAGTGTACGCCTTGTTGAGCTCGTGTAATGCTGCATGAGAGTTCGTAATTAGTGTGAACTTGGTGGCGTTAGTTGGCGCTAAGTGTTGCCGTTGTTGAAGCGCGCCGACTATTCCAAGGAGTTCAGCTTCTTTGGCGAGGCCGTAGGTGGGCGCAATTCGGCGGCGGCCATTGAGGGTAGGGTGTTCAGGGCATACCCAAGCAATGGCCGCTTGCGCACCATCAAGTGAGGCATCTGTGAAGATGTCTAATTCATCAGGACCTTTATCTTGCTTAAGTTTGCGTATATATTTGTAGAATGTAAACATTTATTTCAGACAACAAGAAAGGCAAAAGTTGCCTGGGGGACCGGCGTAAAGGCACAGAAGACCTGACAAATATATCGTTCCGGTACAGCCATGTTTCTTCTGCGATTGGTTTCCGGCGTACGGTGCCAGTTGTTCGGCGATCCCAGGTTGGCATTGAAGGTGGTATTAGCGTGGGGTCGACTTCGCTGTTCTGCAGATCTCATCGTCTGAGTGCTTGACCTTGCGGTGTGAGGTCAAGGCCTTGCTGGTGCCTAAGTTGCCTTTCCTCCACTATGTTGGTGAGCGGCGGCAGTTAAGCGGCCTGTTCAAGGATATCAATGCGGGTATGTTTAGGGAGCCCAGTGATTGTACGGATTGTTGCCCGGTACAAGACATTCAGGTCGCGTATCTGTATTTGTGACAAAATCTATGCTGGCATTCCATAAGTGATTCTGCCGACAACCACCGCTCGCGCAAGCGTAAAACAGGCCCGTTGGCTGGATACACCGAATTTGCTTGAGATACGGGAAGTGATGTGCATCGTCTGTCGCCAGGTTGCGCGTAGGGTACGAGTTCACGCGTTGTGGCTGTTGCAGCTGCTAAGTTGGACGCCGAGTAGTCGAATAGTGCCGTTTTTCGAGGTTAAAGTTTCGGTGTACATTTGGAGTGTCAATTGTTCGGCCGGGTTTGTTAGTCACCGACCATCTATACTCAGGAATTCTGTTTTGCTGGGTGAAAGTTCCAAGCCAAGTTCTGCGAGGGAGTTTACAAGGCTGAATACTGCTGCCTGTAGCTCAGTTTGCATGCGCTCTTTGCAATTGTAATCAGCCGCTTCCGTCCAGACGACAATGTCATCGGCGTAAATAGCAAATCGGGCTGAGGTGTTTCGCTCTAGTGCGCGAGCCACTCTGTTTATAGCCAAGTTGAAGAGAAGTGGGCCGAGTATTGATCCTTGGGGAACTCCCCTATCAAGAAAGAAAGTTTGAGGTGTCCACTGGGAGCTCTTGCTGTGTAATCGAATTGTTCGGTGCTCCAGGAAGCTGAATATTCAGTTCTGAGCTCGCTGACTGGGGAACACAGCTGCAAGTTCTTGAGAGAGAGAGAGAAAATGACATTTATTTGTGTCCGGCGTGCAGGGGCGGGTCAGGCCACGCAGGGCTTCACCGCCCCCTATCGGGAGGCTAGACCTCGGGGAACTCTAGGCCGATGCTCCAGCTTTGGCTACTTGGCGAGCCCGCTTCCTCCCGCTAGGGGATGGAGGGTCTCCCGTTCGCGCCTGCTGGGCAAGGGCGTCCTCGAGCCGCTGGACGGCGATGAGCTGTTCCTTCGGGTTGGAGGAACTAACATAGTCCACCATGTCCGGTGGCAGTGGGTCCGACACTGCACTGTAGTCACTCGCACCACACCCCCACATAATGTGGGCCAGAGTTGCAGGTTCGTCCGCGCACACACTGCACAGCACTTCCTCGTAGATTTCGGGACACATGTGTCGAGCCAGGGCCGGTGTGAGGACTGTCCTCGTCTGCAATTGTCGTAGCAGCACCCCCTCTCTTCTGTTCAATCTTGGGTGGGGCGGGGGTAGTTGCGCCCTTTCCACTCTATGCCAGGCCAGGACCTCGCTGTAGTTGAGAATGGGCTCCATGTCAGGGGCGCTCTCCACCGCAATCTGAGAGGCGAGGCGGTGGGGCGCCGCACGGCGCGCGAGCTCTCGTGCGACGGCGTCCGCCTTCTCGTTGCGGTTGGCCACACCCCCGGCGATGGGTCCTACATGAGCCGGGAACCACCTTATGTGCGTTGTGGTCTCTTTGTGCTTGGGGAGGATGCGGGCTGCCACCATTCCCACCTTGCCTCTGGAGTAGTTGGTGATTGCCATTTGCGAGTCGCTAAGTACAGTTCGGGCCTCGTCGCCGCCGCACAGAGCTAGGGCGATAGCGGCCTCTTCCGCCTGCTCGGCATTGGTGGCTTGGAGGCTGCACGCGTTGACTGTGTTTCCGTCCGCAGCGCGAATTACCACTGCTACGAAGTGCTGTGGTCTTTCCGGCATCTGAGCGACGTCGACGTACATAGCCGTGCGGTCGTTTTCGTGGGTCTCGGTCAGCGCTCTGGCCCTGGCCTGTCTGCGCTCTTTGTCCCTCTGCGGATGCATGTTGCGCGGGAGCGGCGAGATCATCAGCTGTCTACTAATGATAGGCGGCAGCTTCTTTCTTTGCATGTTAGCCTCTTCTTCTTCTCTAGTTGTTGTCGGGCTGAGGCCCGCACGCTGTAGAATCTTCCGGCCAGTCCTGGTGTTCTGTAGTCGTTGTATCTGCGCTGTACGCTGAGCCTCGCATATCTCTTCGAGAGTATTATGGACTCCCAAGGACGCCAAGGCCTGGTTGCTAGTACATGGCAGGAGTCCAAGAGCCGTTCTGTATGCTTTCCTTATGGCTGCGTTAATCCTATCCCGCTCGTACTGCAGCCATCGGTGGAAAGAGCCCACGTACGATACGTGGCTCACCACAAACGACTGCAGTAGTCGCAGGAGGTTGGCTTCCCGCATGCCGTCACGCCGCGTCGAAATTCTCTTTATGAGGCGGGTGGTGATGCCTATTTTCATTAGCAGCTTTTCGAGCGCCGTGTGATTACCGTTGCCTGCGTCCATGTGTAGGCCTAATATTCTGATGGTATTGACGTGCGGGATGGTGGTTCCGTCTTTGGTGTAGAGGTTGATGTTTCTGTGTGCTTCTTGTTCTCCCTTCTTTCTTCGGTGGCCGGAGGGTGGTATGATCAACAGCTCCGATTTTTGAGGTGAGCAGTGTAGCCCCGTGCCGTGGAGGCTGGTTTCGACGGTATGTATTGCCTGCTGCAACGTCTCCTCGATGTGTCCGTCCGAGCCTCCTGTTACCCACAGCGTCAGGTCGTCTGCATATATGGTGTGTCGTAGGTCCGGCAGCTGGGCTAGCCTTTCGGCCACCGGTATCATTACTAAGTTGAATAGTAGTGGGGAGATGACCGACCCCTGTGGCGTGCCTATGCTGCCCAGCTTTCGGTCTTCGAACTGTAATTGCCCTATTTGGATGCTGGACGTCCTGTGTGACAGGAAGGCTCGTATGTAGTTATACGTCCGCTTTCCTAGACCAAGTCTGTTGACCTGTTCCAGGATGGCGGAGTGACGGACGTTATCGAAGGCGCTTTTCAAGTCTAAGCCTAGGATCGCCTTGCAGTCAACCTTGCTGGGAGTTTCGAGCATGTCATGTTTCAGGAGAAGCATTGCGTCCTGTGTGCAGAGCTTTGGTCTAAATCCCAGCATGGTGTCGGGGTATATGTCGTTCTCTTCCAGGTAGTCTTGCCACCGATTGTTCAGGACATGTTCCAGCACCTTCCCTGCACATGATGTGAGGGAGATGGGTCGTAAGTTGTGTATGCTGGCTGCCTTGTTCGGTTTTGGGATCAGTATTGTACGGGCTGTCTTCCATTGTTTTGGGAGCTCACCCGAGCGCCAGCATTTGTTGTAGTACATCGTTAGGGCTTTGATTGCCGTCTCGTTCATGTTTCTTAGAATCTTGTTGCTTATGGCGTCCGGACCAGCAGCCGATCTGCAGTTCAGTTCCTGCGCCGCTCTGCGGACCTCCCATTCTTCTATGTCTTTATCGAGTTCGGGGTTTCCGTTCCTCTATAATGTGGGTGGTCAGTGTTAGGGGTGGCAGGCAGGTATTGTTCATTAAGTAGCTTGGCAAGCTTTTCAGTACCGTGCGTCTTGGTTGCCTTGTAGACGATCTGGGCAAGTCTGTGATGTTGATAGGCCTTGCTTTGCGTCTCGTCTTGCAGGTGCCGGAGGAGCTTCCACGTCTTGCTGGCGTGCGGCTGTCTGTCGGCCTCGTTGCATATGGCGTGCCATTGTTGAGCGCATAGCTGGCGACTGTACTTCTCGATCTCTCGGCCGAGGTGCGCTATGCGCTTGCGCAGGCTTCGTAGATGTCGGTGTCTCTTCCATCGTCTTTGCAGGGATCCTCTGGCCTCGATCATATAGGCAAGTTTAGGGTCCATGACATGGATCTGTTCGTCGGTTTCAATCTCCTTTGTGACTTGTTTGCTGGCCTCCACCATCTTCGTGGTCCATTGCTCGATATCGTCGATGGTCGAGTCGGTGTCGATTCGGCGGAAGGCATTCCAATCGGCTAACCTGTGCTTGTGTGTATTCTTGTTGGTCCTTGTGTCCGCCCCCCTGATGGGGACCTCCACTTCTATGATGTAATGGTCGCTCCCGAGACTATGCCCCGTGTTTCGCCACTTGGACGCCTTGCCGCTGGGGAGACGCACAAAGGCGAGGTCGGGGTTGGTGTCTCGGGCGGTGGAGGTACCGATGCGGGACGGTTGCTGTGGATCTGTGATGAGCTCGAACCCGGTCTCTTCGGCTTCCTCGAGCAGATTTTTACCCTTAGCCGAGGTGAGCCCGTATCCGAGCTCCTTGTGCTGTGCGTTGAAGTCTCCGGCTATTATTGTTGGGTTGTTTCCAACCTGTCGCAACGTCTTGTGGAACATCGCTTTGAACCGTTGACTTCGGTGTTGTGGATTGCTATACACGTTAATGGCGTAGACTGTTGTCTGCTTCTTTTTGCCGACCACCACCTCGGTCGCACACATCTCTAGGGCGGTGTCTTGGCCGAGGAAGCGGTCGTGTGGGATGATTGTTAGATCCTTCCTGACAAACGTGCACACTCCCTGCGCGGCACCCTTGGAGCTGGTTCTCGTACTGGGAGGTGTTGCGTGCGTTCTGTATCCGGGGAGTGTTGGCTTCTTTTCCAGGTGTGTTTCTTGGACCATTATTATGTCTGGTGGGGGGTCCGCGGCTTGCACGTGTTGTTGCAGTAGTGCCAGTCGGCATCGGAGGCCATTGGCATTCCAGTGCCAGACTTTGAGTGTGGTATGGGTCTTCTTAGCCATGATGTTGTTGTTGTTGGGTCGTGTCTCCGGCGGCGTTGTGGCCAGTCACGTTTGTACTTGGCGCCCCTAGCTTCTCGTATAGGTATTGCTCCAGTCTGGCGATTGGGTCTCGAAACTGGGCCTTGGTTTCGTCCAGGCTGACTTTGATTTCTCCGTACTGCGCCACAAGCTTGTCTATTTGCGCTCCTTGCTTGTCGAGTCGAGCTTCGATTCTCTCGATTCTTCTGGTGTTGTGGCTGAGTCTCACCGAGAAGCCGATGTGGTTCAGCTTTTCCGGGTCTTCGGCTATAGCTGGCCTTGGCGTCGGGGAGTATGTGTTCTGGTCGGTTTCAATGATTTCGCCGTCTTCCCTTTCCTCCGTCTCTGTTTCCTCATTGTTACCACCTGCAGTGTTGTGATTGACGTCTACTTCTGTTGGTGGGGGTGCTGTAGGTGCCGTGAATGCTACGTTTGCCGTCGTTGTTAGCCACATCTCGTGAGGAGTCTTAGGCGGTGCTGCCATGTTGCACCTTCCCGTGACGAAGATTTCTTGGAGTTGCTTGGTTAGCTTGGCGATGGTTTCCTGTTGGTCTTTGACCATCTTCTCTAGAGCTTGTATTCTGTCGTTGTCTCCTCGGCTGGGTGAGCGCAGGCCACTTTGGCCGGTCTGCTGCTTGGCTCCGCCTCCATTGGCGGCTGCTACTCGGACCCATGTCACACCTGCGGCGGCGGTCGCTGCCGGCGATCCCGCTGTCTTGGCACCTCTTGTTTTACTGCTCGATCTCTCGCGGCTGGCGCCGCGCGATGATGGATGACGTATTCTCTTGCCAGCGCTTGGTAGTTCTGGGAATTCGTCTTTCCTCGATAGTCTCGTCTTTAATGCTGACGATGGGCGAGACTCCCCGACGGCGTTTGCAGCGGTCTTTGCGTTCTTGGCCTCCCACTGGCGTTTCTTGACTTGAAACGGCGTTTTGTATCGGTTCTTGCAGTTCTTGTCACCGGTTGGGTGTTGGCCTCCGCATAGTTTGCAGTGTGGTTGACATGTCTTTTCGTGGTCTTGGTCCGGATCGGCTTTTCCGCAGCCGAAGCAGACCTTGAGGTTGGGCGTGGGGCAAACATCCCTGCGATGTCCTACTTGGCCGCAGTGGTTGCACACCTCCCTGTGTTGCTTATAAATTGTACACTTGATCATTACTCCGGCGTATCTGACGTGGGTTGGTACCCGGTCGCCTTGGAACAGGACTATGACTGCTTCGGATGTACCGATGCGATGTGCTCCGAGGACCGTCGAATTGTAGCTACATTTGAGATATGCGTTGATGTCTTCTTCTGTGTCTTCTACGGGGATATTGTGTATAACTCCCCTTACCGTGTTGTCCGGTGCCGTGCCGTAGGCGTAGACTTCGAAAGTTTGTGCGTCCAGTTCGATTCTTCGGATATCCGCGTATCGATTGGCTCTCTCTTCGCTAGGAGTGCTGACCACGATGATATTTTGTGCGGCGTTGGGGTAAGCCGTGTCTTCTGCCGCTGCATCTTGTAGGTCCACGCCTGCCGCCCTTGCGATGGCCCGCATGAGGTTGGTAGGCTTAACTTTTCCCACTGTGAGTCCGCCTCGTGGTCTGATCACCACCTTGTTCTCGTCTCTAGCCATGTCGCGCGGCATGCGGGCTGCTTTCTCGGTTGCATTGTTGACTTTCCGAGCGAATTGTGCTCGGGTGAGCGTTTTGGTGGGCCTACCTTGGCCCGTAGTGGTCTCCAATGACTTGTGGAGTTGATCTGATGTTCCCGTGCCGTTGTCGCTGTTGTTGTTGGTTGCCTGCCGGCCACGACCGTACCGCACTTGTAGCCAGCCCGCTCTCGCCTTCGGTGTTTCCTCGTCCTCTACGGACCCGTGGACTGCGATTGCCATTCTTCCGTCCTGGATTCTCAGCTCGGGGCCGGGTTCCAGGGCAGGGGTGGTATCCATTTCTGCTTGCACGTTCATGGTCAAGGACGCTATTGCGTAACCGCCGCTGGCCAGCTAACCCTTGATTTAGGGTTAGCGTGGCGGCCACCGCTTCGAAAGTTTCCGCGCTCGTAAAATGAGACACAATGGCTTGCCTGAAGAAAATTTGGTCTCCCGGTGATCACGCTGATAATGTCTGTCGACCAGTACTGGTTTTGTGGCCTTGCATCAACTTGATGCGTCAGAGGACGGGTACTTCGCGGAGCCGATGTGAATCTCGCCCGCATCGGCTGGCCCCCTGGTGGCGAACTGCAAGTTCTTGAAGAATGACATTCTGGCTGGCGTTGTCAAATGCCTTGCGTATATCGACGGCCAGGAGGTAATCAGGTAAGTGTTTTCGAGATTTTCCATTAATTACTCGGCGAAGTAGCCAGATGTCGCCTTGGGTACTCAGCTTGGGGCGGAAGCTGGTTTGGGATGGGTGTAACCAGGCCGTTTGCTCGAGATGGTATTGCAGCCGGTTGTTGAGGAGTCTCTCGGTATTTTCCATATTCTCCCCTGGTGAGCCTGGGGAAACATTATTGCGTTGTTATTGCCATAACAACGCCGCCGCCATGTTGGCCTTGAAGGCGTTATAATTGTCATGGCAACAACGCGAGGAGGCGCAGCTTGCGTGGTGGAGAGGTGATGCTCTCGCCCTCTCATGCCGATTTGATTCGGCTACCCCCCTCCTCGCCCCCCGTTTCCCGCCGCCCACGGACGGTCCTCACTGGGCCAGCTCCGCTGCGACCGGCGCGCAGCCGGCGCAGCTACGCAGCCCGTCGTACGCCACTTGGGCAGTAACGACGCCAGCTCGAATGTCATTTCACCACTTACTTCGCGTTACGTGTGCGAACGCGACGTGCGCCGAGAAACACTGATGCACAGTACAACAGAGACAGGGTTGTCTGTCATCGAGCATAGCACACGTACAACACATACCCTATCCCTCAAGGCCAACTGCACTCAAATTTCCGACAACGTAAAAATAATGTAACCTAATAGTACACATAGAAATAGTGCGAAATGCAAAATACTACGTTTCAAACATGAACGCACGCAGCGCAAACGGCTCACGACATTGGCGTTTTCAGAACAGAAACTGAATTGAAAAGCGTCCATTACCGGCGGCCGGACGTGACGTACGTGACGGAACGGAAGCGGCCGCGCTAGAACCGGCGGCCGCTCAGAGCCACCTTCAAATTCGCCTGGTAGCGCCGCGTTTCGCACTGTTACTTCCACAAACGTTTGCCCAGGATAATGGGGTTGCTATCTTTGCTAACATCGCGTTGCTATCAATCGAAATGAAGTATACCGAGCGACAGTTATTTTTCCACCAGAATAACTGCCGTTGTAGCAATCCTTGGCATTGCAAATAAAAAAGCGGACGCTGATTTACAAAGCTAGTTGCTCGTACGATATCGAAAAGCAGCTTTGGTTGGCCGGCGCCTCGGCTATTACATCGCTCTCTTTGAAGGGAATAAAGCGCACGCGGGCGGAGATCCATCACTATTTTTACTATACATTACGTGCAAACAGCTTCGTGAATATCTGTCCAGTATTTTTCGCCTTGCTGCACATCGAGAATCGAATTTTAAAATGGATTTGAACTATAAGCCAGCTTCCACAGCTAAATGATGCACTAAATCAGGAAAAAAGTTACCTACCTACCGCTGTTTTCTATTTTCGCCGGAGACATGTGCTCTTGAAAACATTTTATTTTCAAGTAGACTAAATCTAGCGCTCTGCAAAACTCAATACTTCATTTGGAAATTGAAAAAATCAAGTTTATTGTTTATGAGAGGAGCATTTTTTAGATTTCGCACTTCGCGAAGACGATGGCCCATATTTGCGCGGATATATTTGTTGCCACGAGCAAGGCTGATTTTGGTTCACTTAGCAAGTGAGGCAAAAGTCGCACAAATGTTTATACCGGCGTGTACAACAACTTTAGTTACGTCGCAAAACTTTGGAGAGGTCTAAGCGATGGAGGTGGCTTTGGCCCAGCTCAAATATTGCAAATATTGTACACGGAAGTGCAAGTGGTCTAGAATTTATAAAAGATCCTTTTTTCTGTGATAGGTGCAATAGGAATGACAAATGTAAGCCAAATGTGCCTGTCGCGATATTTTTTTAGCAGAAATATCTTCAAGTAAAAAAATACTTTTGCTTACTCTATAACGTTCGCAAGTGCGTGAATAGTTTGTAAACTTCTAATCTCTTTTATTGTACTGAGAAAGAATTGCAGATATTGCTATCTATGTGATTAGTTTTTAACATGTGATGGCGACGGTGGCACAGCGCTGTGGTGTAGCAAGGAAACCCCCGGCGAATGCATCCCTACGCCCGGCGGAGCGCCGCGCAAGGCGCCGGAGAAGCGCGAGCTTCACAGGACAGGTTCCCCAACCTCCGTCACAGGCTACTCGCACGGCCTCCGCGATCGGCTTGTTTCGGCGACTCTCCGCCAGGTGCACACGTCGTCTGCACGGAGCATAGAGTTAATACTACTCACGGAGCTACTTTGAACGACCGTACCTAGTGGGCTCTGTGCTTACGAAGCTTAGGATTTCCCCACGGTGATTTTAAGAGCATAGACTACTTGTTTGGATTAAGTTTGGACTAAGAAAAATTTGAGTGCAGTTGGCATTTCAGCTCCGCTTCACGGCATACGAACGAGGTACTCACCTTTCGCTTACAGCACTCAAAAAGGCTTCTTGTTGCGATTCGGCCTGGTGTTCGTGGCCTCTCTTTTGCAGCACCATAATGTCCGAGAGAGCACACACGAGAAGTCTCCCGCTACATGAGACGCGCGCCGCTCGGCAGCAGCGCCGACTGTTTTCGCGCATGCGCGCCGCCAGTCGCGCCGGAGAGAAACAGAGAGGAAAAAAATTAGCAGTGGCATAGCTCGGCTATGCCAGGATATACGTAGCGTGAGCTAAGGTTCAGCAATCCAATTCAATTCAATCCAGTCCAGTGCAGTCCAATCCAATCCAATCCAACCCAGTCCAGTTCAGTCTGGTCCAGTCCAGTCCAGTCACTGCTCCTTCCGCATGCGCAGCATGGCTCTCCAGGAGCCACGCGAAACGGCTATCAAGCGGCTTCGGCGCAGCGTCAGACTTGGCTACTGCGCAACGGAGGCGCACAGCTGGCACGCTCCGGCGCCATGCAGTGCGTCTGCCGCGGCTATGACGTCACTCCTCTGGAATATTCTCTACACACCCGTACTCCAATGGATTGGGTTTCCATTCCAATCCAATCCAATCAAATCCAATTCAAATCCAATCCTATCCAATGCTCCTCACGCTTGTGCAGCACGGCCCTTCAGGGTCCACGCGAAACTGCTCATGCTCGGCCAGTGTAGCTTGCGCTACAAAAATGAGAGGGGAGGGGGGAGGGTGTGTTTCCCCAGCTCCGCTACTTTTAGGACCGCAATAATAGAACCGAAACTAGAAAAAAGTACCATCGGCCTGACACTGTAGAACTTGCATTCGTAGCTGTACAATGTGGGGTACATCAAATGAAATTGTGTGGCATGTGGGAATGAATTGATCTGAAGTCTTCGTAGTTGTGTTAATTCTTCTTTGGTGAGCTTTGGACTTGGAGGCGGGTATTTCCTTGGTGTTCCAAGATATATCTCTACTTCGTTTTGGCAATGGGATGGCTATGCTGGCTGCACGTGTCATTTCGGAAAGGAGGTGTGTTCCCGACAATCGGCAACTGCCCGGAGTGAGAGGCCTTGCTACGGCGCCGGCCGCTACGTTTTACCCTCTAGGGATTCGTGCCCGTGTCCGCAGATATGTCTACTGGGTTTCGGCGTGCTAGAAATGTCTTGAATAATATTCGAAGTGCCGTCTTAGAAATTAGTCCTCTTTGGTAATTCCGGCAGGCTGCTTGTGTTTCCGGCGCTGTGGTGATGATGGCAAGCGCAACAGCTGCCTCCTCCGCCGGGTCAAACGTCAAATTTACCTCCTCGAAAAGGTGGCGTTGCCACTCGCTACGTATTTCCAGAGTCCTGGTATTTCGTAGGAATGTAACACTGAGCATCCTCGATTTACCGGTCCTGGACGGTCCGCGGGCAGTCCGAGGGCTGCATTCGGACAAGAAGACCCATAGGAATACATGGGAAAATCGAGCGCCGGATCATGTCTCGGGCAGCCCGCAGCCTCGGCGCCGGTCAGGGAGCCCAACCTGATAGCACTGAGAAGGCAAGAGTATAAACGTGCGTTGGCGAAGTTAGTTTAGAAGTGTAACTAGTAGTGGGCTCTAGCATATAATAATAATAATAGTTTATTAGCATAAATATGTTCTGGGAGACCCAAGCCTGCAAGGGCCGCAGAAAGGCAGTGTGCCCATACGAATAGGCCTGCGGGCCCAGCCTGAGTCCCAATGTTCATAGCTATTCACCACAGACTACACCAGTGCTGCACTACGCAGTCCGTTGGGCAGCCCTCATTATAGTCCTGAGGTCGTCGTCATCGGGCGGGAATGTTCCAGTGTGGTCAGATGGGAGCTGGCGCCATAGAGCTGCTGCACGGGGCGGCCAAGATGAACCATGGCGTTGCGTGCGCGTAAGGAGCGGCTGAAGACGGCCTGTTCGTTGGCTCAGGCGCGGACCGTAGGGCAATTCTTGGTGGCCAGGGGACATAACTCGGCACATCAGTCGTACTGTTGAGGCCCGTACTCTTGAATCAAGGATTTGCCAGGAGGCATGCCGGAGCAGGTTTGTGGAGGAAATTCCAGCATAGGGGAGTTGCTCCCTCTTCGGCGTAGTACGGCGATAAAAGGTGTATGCCGCGCGACGTTGGACGCTGGCGAGATTTGTTTGAAGTGCCTTGGACTGGGGCAACCATACGGCAGCGCAGTATTCAAGGGTAGGTAGAACGAGCGCTGTGTACAAACTTCGAAATGCACTAGCTGGCATTCCATTGGTCACGCGTGTCACGAAACCCAGCAGGCGGCGGGACTTGGACAAAGTGCGATTGGTGTGCATGGAAAAGTTCAGCCGAGAGTCAAGCTCGACTCCAAGCACAACTGCCGTGTTGGCTCGGCTTATTACATGCTGCCCAAGCTTTAGAGCTTGGGCAGCTCTAAATACGTTACGCGGGTTAAACCATCAGATGAAAATGACAGCACTTTTTTTTTTGCTGTAATGCGTATAGGTTGTTAATGCGTATAGGCTTTTTAACTTCAGGAAACTTTCTTCTTATGAAGCACATGTTTGTGTTAATCGGTGGTCTTTATTTACAATATTAAAATCATAATCGAACAATTGGATTCAGGCTTCATTGTCAATGGCTTCCACAAATTCGTCGACATAAATAACGGTAGATTGTCGTGGACTCCTATTTACTTTGCTTTTCAAAGCTAAGCCCCATAAAAATTTGCGGGACGTCAGAAGTAACCCGTAGAATTTCATAAAGCTCGTGCTTTACAGTGCCGTCGGAACAAAAAAAAAAATGCGAACACGGCAAAGGTACCGGACAACCTGGCTAGCTGCTGGGGTTACCCGAGGCACTTCATAAGCGCAACGGAACGCCAACTGACCCGACGGGGACAATTGGACGCGCCTCCTGCCCCAATGAAGCGAGCTCCTGTACCATACATTCCAGGAACAAGTGAATGTTTGGCACGTGTCCTACGGGAATATGACGTACGGGCAGGTGGTCCACGTTCCAGCCAAAAAGATGCGCCATGAGCTCGTGAGAGTCAAGGACCGCTTGCCCAAGGAGCGTTTCCCCGGTGTGGTATACGAGATACCTTGCGCAGACTGCAGCGGTGTTTATGTATTGGGGTATCAGGTAATTATAAGAATCGTTTGCAGCAGCACGCCCGTGGTGTAAAGAATAAGAGCGTCCGCAACAATGCTTTAGCCGAACACGCCGTCGAGAATGACCACAAGATTGATTGGGACAACGCAAGAATCGGCGCAACAGAAAAAATGACAGCATCACGGCTACATCTGGAATCACTAATCATTCAGACCACATCTAACACAGTCAATCGTATAACGACGGAAATCTAAACCACATCTACGCACGCCCTTTGCAGCGATTACTCAACCCCACTTAAACGACCCACTTCTAGTGATGCATTCAATTGTGAACAAGGCTTCCGTGCTGGAAGCCGAAACGTCAGTACGTTTTGTTTGGACTGGTCGGCGTCTCTGTTTTGTTCCGAATGTACCCTCAGGAATGTATACCGACTTCTTTACAGTGCCTTTTGAGACAAAAAGCAGCTTTAACTTTTGGATTTCGTTTCGGATCTTTGAGAAGGGCTTGACTGTCAAGCAATTAAAATGTGATGTGTGAAATATAAATCTCAAGGGGGGAGGTGAGGCAGTGGCAAGGGGTGTCCCTCCAGCCCGAACAGATGGGGGTTCAGGTCCTCTTATGCGGGCGTGCAGGACGGTCCGCTTATTTGCTTGGGGCAGTGTCCAATTAATACTTTTAAGACTCTACTTGGAGGTAAATCCTGCGAGGTTGTTGTGTTACTACTTTCACGCTGGGGTGGGTTGCATGAGCAGGGTGACTGTTTGGTAAAAGGCCGGCAGAGAGAGCTCACCCACCAAACAGCGACTGACTCAGTGGTGGACCATTGTGCGCCGGGCCTGATTCAGGCCAGCAGTTTGTGTTGGTCAGTTGGTTCGACATGCTCAGATAGGATCGTCACCTGAGTGCGTGTGTTAGTTCGCGTTCGCGTGCGTATCACTGTGCGTTCACCGTGAAACAACTCTTTGACAACTTATGCTCCCCTCGCCAACAGTGTGTGTGCGTGTGCAGTCGCGCGTGGAGCACCGTGCGCTCACCGTGAAACAACTTTTCGATACCTTTCTTGTGTTTTCATGTCCCCCTGTGTGTGCGCGCGTGTTTCTTCTTTTTTTTTTTTTTGTAATACCGGCTCGGACGCCCCTTCGGTGTCTACCCGTTACAAAGGGTCAAGCCGCTACATCATCATCATCATCAAGAGCTGAACCGTATTTAGTCTGCCCTCCACTCTGTGTGTTTTCTCGACTCAGTAAATACGACGATACCACAACGCTTTCACATGTGATGATTCCTCGACTGGAGGCTTGAGTAACGTAGTAATTTGAATGCCGCTCTCGGTCGGTCTCTCAGTTCAAAAACCACCGCGCTGTCCGTCCAAACCACTTATTAAAACTGATAAATATTGCCTTTTAAAAGTAATTAAAAGAGTTTGAAAATATTTATGAGCTTTAATTTTAGCATGCAAACGTGAAAGTTGAAACAAGTATTTTCAGTTTTGTATGAACGCTACCGCCACCTGGCTACCGCTTTTAGTGCCATTTTTGTGAGCTTCATTACTGGGAACAATCGTCGGAGGACGCCACTGATGCGCTGCGCTGATGTCTGACGGTTGCGGCGAGGCGTAGTGTCTGGTGAAAGATACGAATTTTTCTTCCTATTGTGGGCCCGCAGACGTCACATTCGGTTATTTATTACCCAGCAAACTACCTTTTATATGGCCTCGGCGTTGTTCGCTTGCACAAGATGCAACGCTCGTCACCCGTTCGAAGAACTCTCTCAAGGGCAACAGCTTTGTAAAGTAGGTGGACAGCGCTTTAGTTTCTTGCTCTTCTCTGCATTCGTGCTTGCCGAGAGGTGCTGCTTGAAAATGTTATCGCCAGCATTGTAAGTATACGTTAGTGAATGGGTGCAACCACCGCAAGTACCGGTCTCGCAAAGTGGCACCGAAGTCGTACGTTAGGCTTAACCCACTACGATCCGTAGTGTACTACCGGATGAATCAAACCTCTCTACGGAACCCCGCTGGAGGCTGCGTCAACGCCCAACGAGCATCGTTCCAGGACGTCGACACGGTCTGATTGTTCAATTGTAGGCGGTTAGCTAAGGTGTGAAGATTTTGATCGATCTTGCTGGTTGGAGTAATCTATCATGATATGCTAATTGTTTTCTCGGATCCCTATTGTATTCGTATGCCCGGATTAACGGAAATTCTCAGCGTTCTTTGGTTGTGCTTGTGTCGGCGTTCAAAGCACGAGAAACTGCGCATTTCGTCGCCTTCTTCCGATGCGCAGATTTTTGTTACGTAAGGCGCGTCGGAGACGCACTTTCGCGACCAGTTTTGCGCAGAAATGAGTCATAATGGCTGCTTATCGACGACATTGCGAGTTTCCAGTTGCGAGCCTGAGTTTTCTCGTCGTACTGCGATAATGCGAAGCGCGTAGTTGAACAGAAAAATTACTTTCGTTAGGCAGCTCTTGAAAGGTTTCGCTATGTGCCTTAGGAAGCAACGACGTCTTTGTATTTCGGAGTTATAATTTCTGTTGCGCCGTCTGCGCACCTAATATCAGACGTTTATCCGTCTTTCAATGCCACCATTATATTTACCTTGCCTTTACGCTTACTCCAATGCTAATAATTTTGAAAGGAGGCGACCTTTTACGGCACGAAAAATAGTTGCGAAAGCAACGGAGTTGCAAAACTCGCCCAAAACTGCTTTTTCCTGTACCTTGGAGCCTCGTTCCATAAGTCATTTGAAAGCTTTGGGAGCGCATGTTTACCTCCTTTTTCCCATGATGTCGTGATGCCGTTGTTTTTTTTACGTGTGCGTTAGTTTAGGATTATATGCCTTCTGCTATGGTTTTAAAATATGTTTGCAGTTATTGAAAAACTTGAGCTACATGTTATCACCTTGGCCTCGTATTTAACAGGGCTGGGTTAGCTTTGCACAATTTTGGCTCTCCTGCCAGTGACGTAGCGTAAACTGGAGCTTATAAAGCTGGGTGTGTGGTGGTGCTTGCAGTGATAGTTTGAACAGTCGTTGCAATGGTTGCTTTGCTGATAGTGGCCCAGTGATGTTGCATGCAGAATATTTATTGCTAGAACGACGCGAATCATCGATGAAGTTGTGCATTTATTAATTACCTAAAGAATACCCCTGGCCTAACTCAGGAAGAGAAAGCAGGGCAAGTAGTAGGGACCGTGTGATAGTGCCTACCAGCTGTGATTGATTGATTGATTGTGGGGGTTTAATGCGCCTACGCAACGCAGGTGATGAGGCGCGCCGTAGTGGAGGGCTCCGGATTAATTTTAACCACCTGGGGAACATTATCGTGCGCTGATATCTCGTACACACGGGCATTTATGCTTTTCGCCTCCATCAGAAAAGCCGCCGCCGCGGCGGGAAATCAAGCCCGCGACCTCGTGCTCAGCAGTGCAACGCCTTAGCTACGGAGCCACCGCGGCAGGTGCGTAGCAGCTGTGACCCCCTTGGCTTGGTGCCAGTGTTTCGACAACAGGTGTGTTAGGACCTTGACCCTGACAGAGCCTGGCAGAGTTTTTCCTTTTTTTTATATATATAAAGCACTATTTTAGTCATCCAACAGTGACATAGTATTCTTAATCTGGGCTCATTCCTGAAATTAAGCTTTAGGAATTTGGACACATTAGGTCTGGAAAAATGGTAGTTGGGTCCCGTTTATGTATGATTTTTTAATCTTGGCATACAGAGGGATTTGAAGCAAGATTCTGGTGAGATTCCTTCTTGCTCCCTTGTGCTTAGGATGTCAGTTAAAAACAACGTTAAAGGGCCATGGAGACACAATGCAACTTTGTTTCATTTGAAAGAACCAGTTTTTGGCAACTCACTCAGCTCCATTCCAGACTTACCCTTTCAACCGCGGATCTTTTATTTCAAGCGAAAATTGCTTTTCTGCATGTTTTCCTACAGCTTTGGGCCTCAGAAGCACAGAAATGAAAAATTACGCTATCAGTGCAAGTATTTATTAGTTTACAGTCCCGATAATTAGGTCATTGGGCAATCAAAAATTTTCTTTTTTTGTAAAAAATGGAATTTTCATTTTTGTCGCAAAACCTATGACGCCCTGATCTTACAGAAAAAAAATTTAAAGCGGGTAATCCAAGTATTTACAGGTTAATAGACATTTCTACAAACCGGAATTTCCGTTTCTTTACCCGCCGGTCGTCGCACCCTGTGTCCACTGAAGCTTCGTCTGTTTCATATCGTCCAGCCACGTGAAAACTCGAAATGGTGATGTCTATTGCGAGAGGCACCCTTGAACAACCCTCAAGTAGGAAACTGGCAGTCTTCGTTTTGTTCTTAACTCTTTCGGGACCGCCGGAAAAAGGTGATGAAAAAGGGAGGTCTCGGTACAAATTTTTTATTACATAAAGCAAAGGCACCATCCTGTTTTAGCATATACCAAAATGCAGGTAATTATATGTTCTTTCACATACAATACCATGTTTTACTTCAACACTGACGATAGCACCGTGAAAAAAATCTGAAAGTGAGAACTTCATAAAAAAACTACAGAAAAAGTTAAAAAAAGCGTAAATATAAAAATAATAAAAAATGAAATTATTTCAGGATATAGAAAATCTAACACAATGCTTTGTTTCTTCATCACGAAAGTTTGATGCGGCTACGTGTAACTGGTTTTTTGTTTTGTGTGTGATCTCTTTGGCACTAGGCCCATGGCTACGTCGTCGCCCAAATGCACGCCGGGCTCTCGTCTCGGCGAAAACTTGATCCGTTTCTGCGCCGGTGGCAGCGGTGGCAGGAGATCACCACCATAGGTAGTTAACACCCTAGCGAACAAATATAACCCAACCAGAACATATTTCGAGCGCACATACTTACTCCAGAGCCAATTGAAACCGAAATCAACACCCACCCTTGAGCGGGATTTGATGTTCCAGGCTGACCGACACCCGAATCCTCACTCGAGCTAAAATCCTATCTCTAAATCCACAGTAGAAGGCGAAGATGTGCCAGACGAGATGACGCGGATTTCTTATCGCGCTCGCGCGTGAGTACGGCGCCATGTTTGCTTACATTCGAAACCACTGCCCGTCAGAATAAAATATCTGATGCGTTGCCGCCTGGCGATAAAAAAAGAAACTTCACAAAAGAGAAAAGGCCAGTTTTCAAACTATCTCCTAGATGTCGCTAGGTGTTCCATCGAGCGAAAATTTGTATTCTGCAGGCTCTCGAAACCATCGATCATATGTGATCGATGGCCTATGGGAGTGGTCCCGAAAGAGTTAAAAGACATCTTTATTTGAGAGAGAAATGCAGCAAATATTGAAAAAAAGTTGAAGTGTTGGGCTACGGTGACGCTATATAATATGGGCCAGCACTAAAGACAGTACCTGTGTTAACTGTGGATTAGCGTTCCAGCGACATTAACAAATGAAAATAGGTTCCTTACTGCAATCTCCCAGTCATGTTTTGTGCCGGTGGTTCAGCCCAGCTGCTGCCAATCGGGAGAAGTTGCTTGAAAGTGGGTGGGGTGTTGCCACTGCGTCGCAAGTTTTCCTTAATTATGTCGATATTTCTTTGAAGTTCTGCATTATAGCTGCTGTTGTCAGGAGGAAGCAATCTTATTAATGAGCTAAACTTGTAGTCTGTCTTCATGGCACCTTTAAGTGCATGCTCAGTGTTGCCATGTGACCCGCCGCGGTGGCTCAGTGGCTAAGGCGTTGTGCTGCTGAGCATGAGGTCGCGGGTTCGATTCTTGGCCGCGGCGACCGCTTTTCTGATGGAGGCGAAAACGCCCATGTGTACGCGATTTCGGCGCACGTTAAAGATCCCCAGGTGGTCAAAATTAATCCGGAGGCCTCCACTACGGCGTCGGCGCGTTAAACCCTGCAATCAATTAAGCGTTGCCATGTGTTTCAAACGGACTGGAACGGAGTGAGGAATCCATCCAAAATTAGACCCCTGCCCTTCAATGTTGCACCTACCATTCTTGCTAAAGGCGGGGATTGCTACCATGGTGTCCACACGCGCAGTAACGTTTCCCTTGTGTGTTAGGTTGTGCGGGGAGAAACTTGCCTTTAGCGGGACATGTACATGGGTTACGGTATGACCAGAGTTCAATGCATTGCTGGGAGAAGCAGGAATTTGAGCAGCCTCTTTGGAGCTTTTTTTTTTTTTTAATAGCCAATTTGTATGGCAGAGTAACAGCTGTGGGTGCTTCTAGATAAGTCCTCAGGCAGTCTGTTGGATACTGTCAGGCCGAGAACTGCTGTGGAATAACAGCGTGACAAAATTGCCAGGCAGTCCGTGGGAAGTCCAAGATGGAATACTGCAGAAGTCTGGTGGCAACTCATAGCAGTCTGCTTGTGACTGTCCTGTCTGTTAATGTGGCAGTTACGTGAACGCACAACTTTTGTTCCCTGTGGTATGTTGCAAAGATTCTGTGAGGTGTTCTCCTCGAGTCAGTTGCGGTGTCTCTGAGTAAGTACGTGGGACCTTTCATCTCATCCTGTGTGCTTCCGGAGGAGTTGAATGCTGTGAAGTTGACATTGCTTACCATTTGCTTTTGGGGTCACAGTCACTTTAATGTTAATCCGGTCTTAAATTGCCGGCAAATTTCCTCCGCCTGTGTGGTGCACTTTTGAGTCCGTCAGGGCACCTTTGCTGATGCTAGCCTTTCAACGGCCTCTCAGATGCTGGCCGGCACCTTACAATTATGCACGGCAGGTTGGCCTGGAATGTGTTGGCTTTGATTATTCTTTGGGTGGCATAGGAGAGTTTCTGAAATGGGATGTCAGTTTTTTTCGTGCGATTGCAGCGGATGTGAGCATCGTTGATGGGGCTTTTGTTGCTATAAGGTGAAATTGAAAAAGAAAAAAAAAAGTGAAAAGTTGTTTCATTTTCTTAGCTGGTAGCTTGAGTGAATTGGTATGTCGTGGAGACTTTAAAAAAAAAGTCCAAACATCTCACTGTCTTACAGTTTTCATGTTGTTTTGCTCGCGTTTGTTTTAGACAGTCAATCTTAGGATGTGTACCGTGTTTTTTGCTTTGTTGCTACACTCCTGGACCCTTAACCTGTGCTCTAGGAAGGAGTGTCAGTCGAAGCATTCATATGACTCCGTAACATTTGGCTTACTTCTTGTGGCATGGTCAAGCGCCTAAGCTGGCAGATGCAAGTTACGGAAAGGCTAACAGCAGGATAACGTGCTTGACCTCAGGGCACCCTTGTGCGTTTTTCGAGACTTATGTGAGACAACATAGCCAGGGGAGGTTGGTGGCCAGTGCAGGTCTCAAGGAAGCCACGCCGTCTATCTATCGTGGAATTACGGCCAACTTTTCTGCAAACCCTATTGGAAACTGCCATGGATTATTTTGTGCGAGTGCGAACGATATATGCAACCAACAAAGGTTTGCATGGAGTGTTTGGTCTAAGGACGGAACTTGTTCATATGAAAAAGCTTTGCCCTCCTAGGAACTGTGAGGCCTAGTCCTTCCATCTCTCCGAGCGTTTCTGCCCACATATACGTGCTTGTATCACTAAAAACCACCACTGTTATCCTCCTTGGCCTGTACTCGTTGATCGACAGTGTTCAAAGGAGCCATGAAGAGAAAACACAAGTTTGGTTCATTCGAAAGATTGTCTCGTTAGAATCATACTGACACCACTTTTAACGTAAACTTCGCTCAAATAAGCTACATAATTAGGAAAAACGGGAATGGTCATGCGACCCACCAGCTCATTTCCCGCAACAGAACCTATGATGTCACATGAGCTAAGCTCTGCGATTGGCGGAGGCTGGCAGAAGCAGACGCAAATTAGGTAGAGCTTACAAACTAGACGAACGAGCGATTTGCGCTTAAATTTAGGGCACATTCTTTACAAAGCAATAAGGATGATGGAACAAACAGTGGAAGTTACGAAAGCACATGTAAACATAGAAGTACTGATGTGTTCTGCTGTTCGTACTGCGCACAGCATGCTTGGTTTAGCTGCACAGCACTACGGGGCTTGGGGTTGTCTCATACGACACTGGCCAATTGACGCAAGCAACGGTGTCTTACGTGACCCCATTTGTCGAGCGAGCACTGTTTCAGGGAACGAATATTTTCTCCCAGAACAAAAAACAAGCCAGGTTTAAATGCGGGCAAAAACAAACCAAACGCTTGCCACGGTATGGTGGCGCCATCTAGGTTACGGAACGTAAAGAAACGCGGGAACAAACCAACACCGCTGTACAGGGTGGAGACAACCTTTGAACGGTCCCGTGCCGCCGCAATTGGGCCAACGGGCTCAACGCGTTATTCTTTTCGTTTCCCACGAGACCTAGCAACGCGAAACAGACAATATGATTCAAACTTCTTCAGTGAACCGCGTTGCGGCGATAATTTTAGCGCGGTTTGGACACCATGACTTGCTTCGGCGGCGAGCGAGCAACCGAAAATGGCGGCGCCAGTGTATACGTGTCTCTACCCTATACGGCGGATGTGTGAATGAAGGTACTCTAGGCTGCAGAGCGGTCGGTTCCTGTGGTGTCATTTGGGACCACGAAAACGCACGATTGAGCGGGAAAATCAAAATTTTAACCCAAATTGTTTAATTTCTCTGTGAATAAAGCACCGTTTGTATCCGGACAAGCGCTGGGGGCACTATAAAACACGAAATCTTTCGAATAAAACCAACTTGCATTTTCTCTTCATGGCTCCTTTAAAAGGGCAGCTGAACGGGAGTCAGTCCTTCATGGCAGTCTACAGAGCTGGCAGTATGATAACATTTTTCTTTTTGTCTGATCTGTTCCTTCCATTGGCTCAAGTTTGGGGCCTTGTCATGAGATGCAGTAAGGGCGAGGATGTGTTTGATTATGCCTAAATGTGGCTGTATCTAACGCTCACATGTTTCCCCCTACCTGTCCCAAGTAATGTTCCACAGCTCCTTGCAGCTGGTGATGGCTGCCAAGAGTGGCCGGGCTTTTGCATGGGCTTTACTAGCTCTGAAAATGAGACAAGTTGTCAGCCTGCTTCGTGGACTTAGCACATAGTTTAAGGGAGAGCAGCTGGGTAGAGTTATATTGACCTATCTGTTCCCTTTTATATTTCTTTCTGGGTTTTTTTTTTCAAGCAGTGGGATAATATGTGTGAATTAAACCGTCCTAGCCCTCTCCCCAATGAAATTTGGTGTTGGGTCTCGAGCTTTACTTCCTCGCTCTTTCGTTGCGACAATGTTTGTGGTGCCGTTAATACGAACTGTGCAATTGTAGAATTTTTTTTGTGTGTTTGTAGTCGGATACAGCTAGAGAAGTGTAATTTTCAACAGTGCTATTTGATGATGTATGCTGAATACATGGCTGAAAAAGGCTGGAGAGGGGATAGGGCCTGTCACCTTTTCCCACCATTCCTCCTAGTCTACATTTGCTGGTGTCATTTCTCTTCGTTAGCTTGGGAAGGACTGTTCAGTCTTAATATGTAACGTTTGATCTGGGATACTGTCATTGACCAGGAAGCAAGGAACTCGTGTTTGGTATGGTACTTGTGGAGGGGAGATAAAAATATTTATTTTTGGTGATGTCTGAAGTGTCCGAGCTTTTACCATAAAATAGTTGTGTGTGCGTGTCATGGTGTAGATCTGATGCAAAGTGTGCTTGTTGGCCAGGCATCCAGGCTGTTTGAATTTTGTGTTTTGTTTCTGTCGATTTTAATCTGTGGGGATTCATTTTTTATTTATTTGTACATACTGCCAATCCAATGAGGATTATCGGAGAAGGGCAATACAGTCAAATACATACAATCTGTTTGTCAAAGAAAAGAAACTGCTTTGAGCATTCTTCCAGAACACGCTTGCCTTGTTTAAAGGGACCATGAAGAGAAAATACAAATTTGTTTAACTTTAAAGAGTTAGACTTTAGTACCTCACTCAGCTTCATTCCGTTCACGAAAGACGTTTTTTAACCGATGAAATCGCAAGAAATGCATAAGGACTTTCAAATTTTGCGCCACAGTGACGTGTTATCGGCACGAGTGACGTCATATGGGCCAGCACTAAAAGCATTATTTTCAGTGGGTTAGGTGCACGTTAGCATTCAAGTGATTTGATCAAACGGAATTAGCGGCCCCACTACAATCGTCCAGTCATGTGTCCTGACGATTGATTAGTTCGAACGCCGTTGATCGCCCAAACAAGATTCTGTGACGTCATAGAAAAGTTGCCGAAAACTGGCTAGCGGGTCACCACAGCTCCACACGTTTTCTTTAATATCTCCGTTATTTTATGGAAGTTTGTGATGAAATTGGTATCATTTTTATCAGGACAAAGCAGTCTTTCTGATGAACCTAACTTCTATTTTGTCTTCATGGCTCCTTTAAACCAGGGCAGGCAGAATGCGAACAGCAGGTGGACATGAACACATTTCCCATGAGGTAGCTGAGTTCAACAACAAAGTTCTCATAAAAACGTATCAGATATGTAAAAAGTATAAACACCTCACTACAGTAAGTTCAGGATGCAGTTCAAAACAGATGCATCTGAATCGTTTATATTTGGTTTAAGCGTGTTTCTACTAATTCTAAAATGTATGTAATGATGCACTGCTAGTGATTGATGAATCAAGGCTTTTCCACTCCCTTACGGCACGAGGAAAAAAGGAGTATTTGAAGCAGTCGGTGCGAAATGGGGGTTCAATTAGAATTAATGAGTGCTTGTGACGTGTATCTGGTTTTTGAAAGGGAGAAATATTTGGAAGTGTTGATATTTAGCTGGTTGTGGATGAACTGGTACATAAGTTTTAGCCTAGTGGCTAGCGCTCGATTTTGAAGAGTGGGTATGCCTGCATTCCTTTGATTGCTTTTCTTTGGGTACGTTTGCTTTGGGATGCTGCTGATAAAATGAGAGCTCCACTTGATGCACTTGTTCTTTTGTGAGGCAGTGTTCAAAAGTTGCTTTTGAAGCCTTGGCAGTTAGGGTTGGTTTTAAGTATGACTTTCAAGATGTGGCCTGTTGCTTCATTGTATGCTGCAACCTTCTGGCTTCGCACAGTGCGCTGCGGTGTCCTCTTGTATTAGTGCTTTCATGTTTTTGAAGTTCCAGCACCGATTACTGCATATTCATGTTTAAGCAGTTTTGTTTCATACAGTCATCCTTGGATACCATTGTCAACGAAAGGTGCGGCTGTGTGTGTCTCTAATCCAAAAAGCGTCTGAGCATTTCGCCGTTCGGTGCCAGCAGTTTTCTTGAGCATCTTGTTTGTGAGGCAGCTTTGATGGAAAGCATTGCTGCACATTTCATATGTGAAGATCTGTACAGTCTTTCAACAGAGGTTGCTCTGGTGTAGTGAAAATTTACTTTGTGCCCCAGATTGTCTGAAGTTTGCGCATTTCACCGTTATCGTTGACACGCATTTATTCTGTATGCGAATTTTTCATATGTGAAACTTGGCGCTGCTTGTCTGTGTGTGTGTGTGCCTCCTGCTGTGGCTGCCGAGTGTTGTAGCCCTGTGTCTCTCTTCTGCTCTTTCACAGCTTGTATCCTCCGCCATGAAGAGTGCCTCCACAGTAGAGAGGGCACTGGCTCTCGACGAAGGTAAGGAGATGCCCAGAATTCTCCATTGGCTTTGTGCGAGGGCCCGCTGGATTCGGGTTGTGTGTTGTTTTCAATCTCTGATCGCGGCCACGGGAAGGGCAGGGTTGTGGGCTGCCATTGCTGCATTGTAAAGTTTGCGAGGCAGTTGCGTTCCACTGACAATTAACTATCGTAGCTCTGTTCAAGCACAGCCATTCCTCTTGAAGCCTGCTCCCAGTGGAAGCGGCAGGGTATGAGGCGAGCAGTCTCTCGTTGCATGCAGTCCAGGAATGCCTACCATTGGCCGAAATGTCGTTCTCTTGCGAGTTGTGAAACGCACTCTGGAAATGAATATTTTTTAGAGCGCATCCGCATTTGTTTGTCTTATAAAATAATTTTGTGTAGCGCATGCCACTTGGTGGCCAAATATTCTACTTTGGGGAGCTGGTAGAGTGGTTGAAGAAATGGGTTGATCTGTGAGTAGTTTGTGCAAGTATTTTAGCGCATGTGGCAAAGAGATGAAAAACAACACACAAAGCAGTCCAGTGAGCATGGTCAAATAAAAGAAAAAAATTCAATAAACAGAAGAAAAAGAAAATACCATAACGGGCTCATTCAGCATTGACTTGTCTTGAGCTGAAGTTTGTGGAGGCACTGCTCATTGTGGAAACATCTCAGGTCTGTGTGCGTCCTTACTTTACTGTCCCTCTATCTTCTGCCCTTCCCAATTTTCCCCCAAACTGTGGACTCCCAACACTAGTATATATATGGGCATAAAGAGCAAAATTCTGGCTGCCATCTTTACATTGGCAGGGAGCTAAAGGGAAGCAGGCATGGGCTGGCCTTGCCACACTTCTTAAAGTGAATTTGGGAACAAAACGAAACAGTAGAAGAAGGTAGTGACACAGCAGTGATGTTAACCGTAGTACAACTTCACCTGTCCTTCATTTTTAAGGGGGAGTATTGAATGTAAGATTTAGGCATTGCGGGGAACCTCAAACATCTTAATTCAGGCTATTGCTAGGAACTGCGTTTGCAGTAATTCGCTACAAATAATTTTTCTGCCCAGTTTATCATAGCCCTGCAACTTCCAAATGCAAACTTTCAAATGCAAATGCCAGCCAGAAAGTGTAGGTTTTGTTGTGGAATAAAGCAAGCCTCATGTTTGCCACTCTGAGCTGTGCCTCCAAACAGATATTTTTTCGCTTCTCTAGTGTTGTACTTACACAGTGCTTTGAACACGTCTTGTTGAGCCTCTCAACTGAACTTAAACCCATTTCTGTTTTCTGCTTTCCTCTATTTGTGCAGGACTGTCGGGGTGCGTTCCCTATAGTCAAGTGCACCTACTGCCGTACAGAGTTCCAGCAGGAAAAGTGAGTTGAACGATGCTTATGGATGGCAGACTTTGCTTCTTGGTCTTGGTTTGTCTGTGCTTTCCAACAACCGTGTGTGTGTCCTTTGTTTTGTTTGTTTGATGACTTTTTAACTGGCTGGCACGTAACACTATGTGCAAGTGTGCTTGATGCATTAGTAATCCTTTTTATAGACACTGAATGGAGTCTGTATCGTAATAGATGCGGAGGTGGGTCTAAGCAACACCTTTAAAGAATTTATAGGTAGACGTGTTTGACTCTAGTATGCACCAGTGTGGTTTGCTTATATCCAGAAACGTGTGTGGGAAACAGGCTGCGTGAGCGCTGCCAATCTTGGTTGCCAGTACTGTGACGGGGGCTCGTAGAGTGACTGTCCCCTAATCCTGTATCAATGCCCTTTATTTGGCACCCTTTTATTATGTGTAGGAGGTTAACCTCGTATGAATGTTGAAATAGGCGGGCTGTCTCGCGGTCTTGTGCGACTGGGTGCGTGACATTTTCTTCTTTTTCTGTGCGTGTCTAAGAAAATAAAAAAAAATAAAAAGCAGGTGAAAGAATGTTTAGAGTGGCGCCCAGTTTCTCAGGGAAGTGCCAGGACACAAAGTAAAGTGACACTTTACTCGAAAGCACTATTTTTCCATCTCGCGTAGTCACGTTTTTCGGCAGTGGCCTTGTTCCTGATGGTCGAACGGACCGTCTGCTTAGAAAGACCCGTACTTTTGGTGATGTAGACCTGTTTTTTTGCCATGTTCGACAGCGTCAATTGTGTTTAGTTTATTCGACAGTGAAATCGGCTACCCTGCTGCTTGTGCTTGCTGGTCGCACACAAAAAAAAGCCACCTTCACTGGCTTGGCTTGGCTGCGCCAACGACCGTCGCAAAAAAATGTTCCCAGACAGAAGTTTACTCGCTAAAATTAATGAAGAAGCATGTCGGGTGCCAGCGTTGCGGAATTCCACTATTCACATCATCGAAACAATTTTCGCCTAAACTTTTAGTCTGTTGCAGCCAAGAGTCTGCTATAGCCGGGTCCATTATGAGTGGAGGGGAATGCATGGAGACCAAACAAACCAACAGAATTGATCTATTGTACCCGTAGGTCCATTGTTGCCAGATCCACTGTAGCGAGCGTAGACTGTACAACATATACAAGGGTTCATGTTCTGTGATTACTGCCTGGACCCATGCCTCTTCCTGGGAAATTTAAATTCCTATTGACGAGGAAAACAAAAGAAAAAAAAATTGTAGAACTCAAAGGAGTAGTGACACGAAATTTCAAAGCTGAGATAACTATGTAAAATGCTTCCTTTTTATCGGGAGATATCTCCCACCAAGTGTCAACAGTAGCGTTCAGTATAACATATTGTAAATCCATTTTAATCTCGGCTCGCACGAGAAAGCCCAGAGCAGGCCAGCATGACATCATCTGCTACTTGCCCCAAACCGACAACGTCGGGGCTCCCGTGACGTAGCCGACACGCTGGCTGTGGTTGGCGCTCGCTGCTACACCGTGTGTACACGTCATGGTTTTGGGACTGATGTCATGCTGCCCGGGTGCGCGGGGATAGTGAAGATTTCGCTCGATCTGGGCGAGCGCGGGCGTTCGCTCACTCGCGCGTGCGTCCAGACCGGCAGCGGTGCGACAAAAATAGTGACGTCAGGGGCTACCTCCTGTCATAGCGGCCTCTCGGCTTTCATTTTGTCGAAACCGAAACTGACACGAATAAACGATGCCATAAATGATCGTTTACGCTGCGATCGACCGTCTAATGTGCCATTCTATGATTAGTGGGCTAATGGAACCCACAGCAGCGAAAAAAACGCAACATGAAAATTTCGTGTCAGTACTCATGTTCGTGTCAATACTCATGTCAGTACCTCATGTTGCTGAGTGCTGTTTTGCCTGCTGTGTTCATGTAAACTCATGATTTGGTTCCTAAATGCCCTACCCTTCCATTGTTCCCCAAAGCAGCAAAGGTAGCACAGCCACCATCTGCAAGAAGTGTGAGCAGAATGTCAAGGCATATGGAAAGGTACGGAGAGAGACTCTTAAAGGTAGTGTGTGTGTGTGTGGCCCTGTGTGTGACCTCTGCTCCCGTTTGACCCCAGCCGACGGCGTGCGAGTACTGCAACATCATTGCGGCCTTCATTGGCAACAAGTGCCAGCGCTGCACCAACTCGGAGAAGCGGTACGGGCCGCCCGTGAACTGCGAGCAGTGCAAGCAGCGCTGCGCCTTCGACCGCAAGGATGACAGCCGCCGAAAGGTCAGCGTCCACTGCGTGTGGTGGCAGGGTCTTCCAGTCGTTCCTTACCTTCTGCGTGTGCATATGTGAGGGAAGACCTACTGTCTACATCTTAAAAGGGGGGACACTGGTCTTGAGGACCAAAAATTTGCCAAAAAAAAAAATCAATTTTTTGTATTAATTTTATTTGCATTCTACAGGTCCCGAAGAATGTACCTGCTAAATATTATAGCTGTGCCGTAAGTATTTACGAAGCTATTGCCCTTTGAAGGGGGGGCAAGAAATGCAGTCAGAAAATGTATTGCTGTACCACAAGGCGTATCTACCGAATTGATTGCTTGCAGATAGCTGCTAGGCCGTCTGAAGCACACCTACCCTCGTTTGACGTTGGAGTGGTGCTATTATGTTATCCTTTGACTGGGCACGGCGGCAACTGACCTTGGCAGCCAGGCCACACGTGCTTGCATTTATCGCGATCGCACGCTCGCGGTTAAGATAGGATGTCGCAGATTCAGGACTAAACACAGAAACATTTGTTTTGCTTTTGACCAAGAATTGTAGGAGGAAAACTGCAAATGACAGCTGCTCACAATGCATTCATGACGGCGCCGCGTGAGCAGCATTGCACATTCACCACGCGATTTAAACTGGATATGGATTGGCTGTAGAGCTGGCTTGGCAAACCGGGCCTGCGCCTCGTGTAAAGACGACCAGTCACCTCGTTATCATCAGCAAGCAATGGTGTCCATCTATGAGTTTGTTTTTGTTTTGGGTGGTGGTGTGGGTGCGTGGTGCGCGTTTTCGGTGAAACTAAGTGCCCTGAATGTGTAAACAGCTACAGATGGCTGGTGTTATGCTTATTTTGTCGTAAAATAAATGCCCGAACCCAGCCCAAGTGAGCAAAAGTTTCGTTGAAGCGAAAGCAGGCGAGACAAATGGTCCGTTGTGGCAAGGACTTTGTTGCATTGACTTCTATGGCTAGCTAACGGGGAATTGGTAATATTTCGTTGAAGCGGAGTTCGCGGTAGCGGGTTTCGACTGTGTACAATATTTAAGGCGCAGCTTCTCTAGTTTTATTGTAAGGCTCATGAAACTGTCTCCCACCCTGAGTTCTCACGATTGTAGATTTTAATTGTACTTCTAATTTGATAGCACTTACCTTCATTGTTCAGTCACTTAACAAAGAAAATAGTGTCATAACAGGAGCGCACTAGTTCAGAAATTCTTCCCATTAAAGTATTAACACAGTCCTTAGGGTCAGCACAGGGATGAGAGATGAAAAATTGCCTCTGCGCTGTCTTTTGGTCTCTGCTCGTCTCCTGTTATCGTCGTGAAAGCCGCATGCCAAGTTTCTCTGCTGTTTTTGCACTAAGTTAAGGAAGGCATAGCATTCACACAGTGCATTTCCAGTTATGCATAAGGTATGTCTATGCCTGTTTATTCGAACATCTGCGTTGGTTGCTCACAAGAGCCACGTGCAGAAATGCGGGCTGGCCTCGGAAGTTCCGTGGATGCAGGCAACAGTCACCACTATTGGAACTCTCTGGCTGATGCTCTTCTTTGCCTTTAAATTGAAAGTCAGTAAGTAATAGTGCTTTAGTCTCGGCAGGACGAACTTGTACAGTGAAATCTCGATGATACGAATCTCGCGGGACCGCGAAAAAAATTCGTATCTTCCGAAATTCGTATGAACCAACACAGGCCAAAAAATTGAGCACTGAAAAAAGATTTCCGTTTATTTCTTTTCTTACTTTCGCGTGAAGAAGTTCGTGATTTTTTTTTGCTTTTTTTAACCCCCATGTCGCAAAGCAGTCCTTTCTGGAGCGCATAGAGCTTCACGCTCGTCTCCTCACTCGCGGTGCCCAAGCTCGCCACACGCCACAACAGTCAAGCGTGAGCCGCATGGTGCATTTTTGCACGCGATTCGCGCGCCTCCGCTTTGCACGCGCTGTATTTTCACGCCCGCATCGACGATTTCGCGCCCGCGGTAGCTCCTACCTCGATCAGGAAATGACGCACGCCGCGCGCGGCAGAATGGCGGAGCCTCACGACTGGTGAAGCGCTCGAGACAGCTGACTTGGCTCCGCCGGAGATGGTTAGGCTTAGCACCCCGGCAAATATTTAATGGGCGCTTACACTAGCGGCGCGGATTATGTTTTATAGTATCGTTTTCGCATGCCTTATCAGCTCCTTTACCGCGCAAGAGCGGTTTGAAGCAGTCGCTCGAGCGCCTGCGCCACTTCGCGGCTGAAGCCGCCGCCATGTTGCCGCCGCCGGCCGCACTGCGTGCAGCGTGTCAGCGCGCGTGGGGCTTGCGTGGCGCGTTTTTGCGAGCAGAAAACACCAGCCCGGCCGTTTCTGGAGAAAGAGCGACAAACAGGGGAGAGAGAGCCATCAC
The DNA here is from genome assembly GCA_013339765.2 of Haemaphysalis longicornis. Taxonomy (NCBI): domain Eukaryota; kingdom Metazoa; phylum Arthropoda; class Arachnida; order Ixodida; family Ixodidae; genus Haemaphysalis; species Haemaphysalis longicornis. The sequence goes on along the minus strand of CM023456.1, from coordinate 81,430,621 downwards.
TTGCTAGTTCGGCAGTTGGGCGCCTCGCTGGCTCGTTCGTGTCATTTGCAGGGCCGCGCAGGTCTGTTTGTATCAGCCGAAATTTTTCCCATTGCAAACAATGCAATTTCGCCGGGACTTTTCGGAAATTCGTATCATCGAGATTCCACTGTAGTGACACTTGATATTGACTGGCCACAGCCTGCAGAGAGCAGTTTGTTGCTGGGACGTCATCCCAACATGGTGCAGTGGTTCACGTCAAGATTGCAAGTGTTGCTGTAATATTCTGTGGCTGTTCACGTCATTGTGCCACAAAAAATTCGAGTTTGTATGCCCTTGCCAGTGCCAACCACAAAGCCAACTGGAAGAACCAGTGATGTCCATGCAGTGCATTCTTTAAGGATGCATGCTAGTAAACCACCCATGCCCAGCCCATCCTAACTGCAATGGTGTGTGACAATACCATGGAGAAAACTATGCCATCGCTCTGTCTACATGAGGGACAGTCACGGTGGCTATTAGAGTTAATCACTTTAGGGCCACACCTTGTCGTAGCTCACTCGATGGACCCAAGTAGAGCCGGCGTTCCGGCATAGCAGCTGTAGTCGCGACGTGACCCAGAGGCTTCGAAAGCCAAGCGGTTATCATAAGCGTTTGAAACTCGTGAACCGCTGCCGCTTGTCATACATCACCCTGTTGTTTTTAAAAAGACAAGAAAGATACCATGAAAGATAACATATTGCAAGCAGACACTCCTACATTTTCCTGCCAGTGTTCTTGTTTCTTGGTTGTCTGAGCAGATCTGTTTCTGCACCTTCATATTTTGGTTTTAGGTTTTATCGGTTTTATTGCGCAAACGTAGAGTGTCGCTCTTGTGTGTATATTTAGGTGTCCCCCGTTTCTGTTGTCTTTTTAATTAAACAGTTGCAAAACAGTTGCAAGTTTGCGCCTCGTCCCAGTCCTGTTAGCGTCCTATACTTAGCACAATTCAGTATGAAGCATCGACAACTATCCCGATTTTATGTCCTTTTGTACATGTGAGGCAAAATATACATAATTAACCGGCAGGTTGGTTTTTACAATAGTAAGCAAAGAAGTGGCAGTGCAACGCCGGCATGTGCGGGAGGAAAAGCAAGCACAAAAAGAACAGACGTCCCGCTGGCGCACTTTCAGGCAGGGGGCGCGCGAGCACTGTGATGGCGGGAAATTTGAAGTGCATTGAGTGGTAGCAGTGAGCGGATAACGGCGCCACAGTTCTCTATGGCGATTCACTGCTTTGCACTTCAGGCAGCTTTCACATTGAGTGGAATGGCTTTAATTTTTTCCTCCAACGAATGCTCCCTCCCTGCTTCCCTGCTTGGCCGCTCAGGTGGACGGCAAGCTGCTGTGCTGGCTGTGCACGCTGTCGTACAAGCGGGCCCTCGCCAAGGCGAAGCAGAACGACCCCATGCGGCACTCGACCCTGGGCAAGGCCAGCGCGACCGCGTCTTCCCACCACAGCCACCACAGCAGCCACGGCGGCGGCCACCACGGCAGCCACCACGGCCACCACCACCGGTCCTCCTCGGGCTCGGCGACCACCTCCTCGGGAAGCCAGAACCACCACCACCACCGAAAGCACTCCTCCTCGTCTTCCGCCCTCTCCAACCACAAGTGAGTGGCGTGCGGTCGTTGACTCCGCGTGTGCCTGGGACACGACGCTCGGCAGCATGGCTCGTTGGAACGGGGAAGTAAAAGTAAAGAAGCTTAGCTCTTGGGTGCAGATCTCAACTCTCCTCTTACCTGCTGTTGTGGCTGAGTGGCTAAGGGGTCGTGCTGCTGAACCGAAGGACCCCGTGGATTCGATTTCTGTCCCCAACATCCGCTTATCAGGTGGAGGCGAACAGCGAAAGTGCTTGTGTGTAGAGAATTAGGTGCGCATTAGAGATACCCAGGTTGCTCAGATTAATTAAGGGCCTTCCACCACGGCACGCCCCAGAGCCCAGGTGTGGCTTCGATATTTGAATCCTCTTTCCTCCTCTTCTGTGGATGGTTTTGCCTGGCGGCATTTAGTAGTAACTGGGCATGTGTTGGTGTGTAATGACAACACTGCTGCCAACTTTCCGTTATTTGTGTCGATGGTGCTGGGTAACCCCTAAATTTGAAGTTCCTTGAGAACAAAATAAATCGCATTTCACTAGATCCGAGGAGATTGGATGCAAAACAATGAATGCAGCACCAAAGGTTGCTGTCGCAGCCTTATCGAAGTCCTTTGTTTCGCCGCAAGTCATTCAGACGTGCGTCTCGTATTTTGTTTCGTATTTCGTAAAGAAATTCCATATTTCTGTGATTTTGTCGCATTGTTCAGTTCCTAAGCTTTCGAATGCAGCAAACATGATACAAATCTGACCAGAACATCCCATAATGTTGTACTTGACAGTTGATCTCGTGGGGAAAAATTGGTCCTGAGGAAATGAACTGCAAAGTTTGGAAACATAAGAAACATAGTTTGGAAACAGTTGATGTGGGAATTTTTGAAGGCTTCCAGTGTCACTGCTGTATACGCTGAGCGTCATTGGACTACTGCAGTCGGTTATGTAGTTAAAGGGACACTGAAGTGATTTGTAAACATTGCGGGATTACTAGTGCAAATTGTAGTGCGGAGTCCACAGGCCATGTTTCGACCACTCTGAGTGCGTTTACATGAATTTATTTAGTAGAAAAATCAATTCGCAAATGCTGTCCTCCTCTCTGCATCCTCGCCCATTTTCTGTGACGTTTTCGTGTGACGTCAGTAGGAGATGACTTGGCTTGACTGTGCTACTGCACCTCTCGCTGACCTTCCGACAGAATCAGTCGGCCCAGCATTTCAGCATTTATGGTACAGCGTTTAGTCCGCCAGCCGCCGACGGGTCGTCGCAATTCAATCGCTCAATTGAAACTAAGCCACGACACGTTTGTGAATGGAAGAATGGGCCTTTCTTTAATTTATTAGTCTGTACACTTTATCAAGCTCCAAGTCCAGGTTGGTCCACACAAGCGCTGCACAAGTGCACATGCGATGCTTCACTGACTGGTACGCTAGTAGGAAAACCTAAGGCCACTTGAAGGCGCGAGAAGTCAGCGATGCCAGTATAGGTAGTAAGGAAATAAAATCAACTGAAACAAATACCGTACAGTGCAAAACTAGGGAGCAGGAAGCACTTTTTTGCTCTGGGTGAAAAGCACTGCGGTCAGCAGCACGACCACACATCTGCGAATGCTTTCCTGTCTAAGAAATGCAATTGCTAGATGTGAGATGTTGTGGAAATTTGGGGGGATGCTTACTGCACGAGCGATATACAACAAATATTCACCTAAGCTGCTTAAAATGCAAAAACTAAAAAAAGTTAAACTGGTTATACAATATATACCTTATATATTTGCCGTCGAGAGCGCTCTCCCGTCGCCAAGCGGTCTCGAGCGCTAGGTATGATATTTTGCTACTCGCAAATTCAAATCCCAGAGTTTTTGTAAGCTGATTTTTTTTCTGTTTTCGGCCGATGTTTTCTATACTGAGCTCACCATTTTTCACTGCTCCACGAGCGAGTTCGCAGAACGCACGTAGACTGACACTGACGCGCTAGCCAGTTCTCGTTGGCGTGCTGTTGCCGTAAGCACCGACTGCTTGCGGGCAGTGGGCACAGGCCAGAATCAGCAGACCCTTGGCCTGGTGCGAACACGCTTTTTACGACATGGGCACGAGTGAGGCAAGCTCCGAATATGCGGGAAAAGCGCATCGCATTTGAGCATCTGCGGTGACGCGTATGGCGTTCATCCACTGCGTATGCCTCGGCTAGTGAATGCTACGATCCCAAACCGTCCTGGGAGGCTTATATCTTAGGCATTTTACAGCCGACAACATGGCAGAAGTGCGGTACGACGATTACTGAGATATCGAGAATGCCCATCCAACGATGCCGTTGGATGTCAAGCATGTTGTTTTGCAGAACCGAAACCGAAACTTGTTTGAATGCTAGCTACCCTTGGACATCGTTCAATCACGGCGCATCACCTCCCGTCGTCACAGCCTTTAGTTGGTGCAGCCGCCACAGACTGCGCATGGTAGTTTTTCTTCTTTTGTGCTTTGTAAAATAATTACTGACTTATCAACCGGATAAACGATGATAAGTGTGCTAATTTGAGCCAGTCTACGCATTGCAAGCAAAAACGGGAGCTTAACAAATTCACTTCAGTGTCCCTTTAAGTGCTGCAATCAGTTAAGCAGTTGAGACTGCAACAGTATTGCATTCTGTCCCACCCCTTGCTCAAAGAGATTCCACAGTCCCACGCCTGAGCAGAGCGTGGCTACTGTGCCCCTTGCAGGGTCGGCAGTGAACACGGCAGTGGCAAGAAACCACGGTTGGACCCGGCTAAGTTGGCCAATGGAAGCACCGCTTTGAGGTGAGCATTGCTGGTACACAACTACAATATATGCTCCTCTGAGACCGGAAGATTGTGTTGACTTTTATTCTCTCTCTGGTATGATTGTACAGTGGAATCCCGATATTGCGTCCGTCAGCCCTACAATGACCCACTTGTTACGACGGATCGCCAGGGTCTTGTCAAACTCCCCATAGAAACAAAGCATTAGAAGCCCCGATTATACAATGCTCGGGTGCGCGCGGTCCGCTTTATACGACGGACCCTGGTGGGGACAAATCGGCGTTTTTCCCATCTTTTACACCGCTTTGCTGCCTCGTCCCAACCTGTCTTTATTCTTAGCCCCCGTTTGACGCTGCTTGATGTGCAAAGGCCCCAGGAAGGCCAGACCACTTGCTGAATAGACTCAAGCAAGCTCGCGGGGGTACTGGCGAGCGGGAATTAACCCTTTTTATTTTTTTCCCCGGAGGTGCAGCTTTGGGGGGGTCGACCTACATTTGAGTCGACTTACAATCGTGTAAATACGGTAGCAGTGGCTAGTCCTTTCAGATTGACCAGTTGTGCTGAAGTTCTTCCCCTCCCCCTGTTGGCCTGACAGCAAGAGCACCCCCGAGAGCAGCAGCAGCAGCCTGCTGGACCCGACCAGCAGCGACCACGTGGTGGTGCTGACCCAGCTGCGCGAGCAGGTCTCCTCGCTGCAGAAGCAGGTCTCCCTCAAGGACCAGCAGCTGCTCGCCAAGGACAAGCAGGTACGGACGGGATTGATTGGGGAGGAGAGGGCCGGCCCTCTTCCTCTCCTCCTCCTGCTCCCTCCTGGTTGGTGGGCAGTGCACTGGCGTCACCTCTCCTCTCCCCCCCGCATTGTGTGCAGATTGCCGAGCTCAAGGCACACATGTCGTCGGACGAGCGCAACGCGCGCACAAAGCTGCTGGCCGAGCAGAAGAAGCACTCCGAGGTGGTGCAGGACCTCATGGTGGGCCCCTCTCCTGTTCCTTTGGGGCGGGGTGGGTGACTAGGTTGGCCTTGCGAGTGTTGAAGGCGGGACGCGTGATCTGGAAAACGATGGTCATTCGAGGCTTCGAGAGGGACCGAGTGCGTGCATCAGGGACTTTGTATCGCGGCGATCGGACCTGACATCGCACGAGCGGAACAGGTGTGCACTCACGACGACAGAGAGCTCTTATTCTGGACAGGCTGGGGTGTCCCCAGTGCTCCCGTCGAAGTAATGTGGTCGAAAAGATGGCAAAGCAAAAGCAAACAAAGAAGCGCAGACACTGGGCAGCAGTAGAAAAGTCTCTGACAGCTGTTACCAGGGGAAGCCTTTGAGGTTTTGTCTTCAAAGCACGTAAGCGGGCTAAAATGCCCCGAGCAATTTCTTTTTATTTACAGCTGCCCGGCTAAAATTTGAAGGAATTCTGAAACAAAAATGGGCAGAATCTTTCTAAATCTGGTAAGGTATGTCATACCTGTTCAGTAAAAAGTCAACGTTAGGCATATTTGGAGCACAAACGTCAGTAGATGCCTGGTAGTAGGCAGTATTTTTCCTTTTTTTTTTTTTTTTTTTGTGAGGAGAGATCTGCGCTTCATATATGTGATAGCAAATTTGAAAATGTGCGTTGAAAACTGTTTTTTCCCCAAAATACAAAAATAGCTCAGGCCTGAGCTAGACCTCTACCAGCATTCCAAGCAATCCAGCAATAACAAAAGGTTCCAATAGATGGCGTGCAAGGCAGGAAAATTGAATTGAATTGGCTACAGCAAACACTCACCGTGTTCATCACGGCAGAAGAGCGCGAGGGGTGGGCGAGGGATAGATCAAAAAGGTATTGACACGGTGGCAGGGGCGGCAGAAGTTTATCGTCTTTTCGACGACATCTGCAGCAAAGGGAGCAGATGCGTGGACAATTTTGCCGCTTGTCCCGCCTCGTTGCAGAACAAGCTGCTGACGCTGCAGAAGCAGATGGCCGCCAAGTCCAAGAGCAACCGCAAGAACACTGCGTCCACGGACAGCCCGTCTTCGCTGATCACATGACCCGAGTGGCTGCCCCGACCCTGCGTGCAGCCCCTGCCACCGCGGCGACGACGGGTCCCCTTCCCCTGTCTCATGGCGCATCCGCATCTTTTCTTCTCCCTGGGCCGGGAGGGTCTCCTCATCCCCACACTATGTTACGTTGCCGGCTAGGATTTTACGGTTTTCGTCTTCGGAAGGCTCGGCTGGGTGCTGGTTTGTTCAGGTAGTTGTTGTCTTGGAATGGCGGCGGGGTACAACGGTAGGCCCAGATTGGGAACGATGGCGAACCAAACGTCGCCGCGCTTCGCAGCAGGCATGAGATCTCATTAGGGCTGCTGACACTGAAATCACAGATCTTTTGTGGTTCGGGCCACTAAAACGAAGCGCCACCGGCATGCGTAAGGCCGTTTCACTTCGAATGTTTTGGTTTCACTTCATAACTAAGCCAGGTTTTTAAGGACATCCCGGTTTTATTGTGCGCGGTGGAGAACCCCGTCTTTTTAACGTCATGCTGACAAATCACTGAATCTGGACTCTGGACCAGTTGGCCTGCGTGGTCTGTTTATATCTGCACAAGGTTCAGTCTGGAGGGTACGTTCCCTCCTCCCATGTATTCAACCTCTGCATGATTGAGGGATTGGATTTGTGGTTGTTCGAGAGTTGCGTAAAGAGAGAGTGTGTACTGCTTAGGCACTTGGCCCCTTGTACTGCTAGCTTCGTCAAGTGGGGACTGAGAAACGAAGAGGTAGCGAGATCAGATGCTCTTACGGAAATCGGATAGAGTGGGTAGAAAGCACGTAGTGTATTTTGAGGGATAATGAGGTAAACTCGTTCAGCGTCTTTGAGGCGCGATTGTGGTGTAAACTTCTGTACAGGACTTTTGAGTAGGACTCGAGATCCAGCTGACCGCATGCATGTACGTAAAGCTGGGAGTTGCCATCCCAGGCACATTCCGGGCTGCTTGTGAGTGTGACCTAGAGTCTAATAGTTGTGACATGTAGCAGTCCGTTATCCTGTTTGTACAGTGTAATGTGGTGTTCTGTATTGACAATGACAAGTGTTAGTGCGAAGGGGAAAAAAAAGCGTCGCGTGAAGGTGTTCTGTGCGCAGTTGAACCTCAATTTTAGTACCAACTTCCCAGCTTGGAGAGCTAATTGGAATTCTCTCTACAGTTTTTGCATGGCCTTGATGCTCTCCTAATTTTGCGAGGTTCTTGATGGAATGAAATGACTTGAGTCCCGGTGACCTCATTGAATTGTGTTTGGTATTTAAAAAGCCTTGACCTCCCCAGGTATGGGGGAAAGTTTTAGTACAATATGTGCAGCCACGCTTAAATCCTGTGCGAATTGTGTACGAACTCTCCTCTGCTCTTTTGACTCTTTGTTCACAGAATACATTCACTTCGCTGTGTGCCACTAATGTCACTTCGAGTGATATCGCATCCGGTTATTGCATTGCGTCTGGTGTGTCCAGGTTTGTTATTACACCACTCTGCTTTGGTTAGGCTTTCTGGCTAGGCTGGACATGTACTACAAACGTCTCGAGGGCCAGCCCTAGAATGTCGTCTACCCTTAGAAATTCTACAGGCCTGAACTAGCACCGAGCGAAATTTGTCTCTAACTGCAGGTAGAAACCCATGCAACGCCTTGTAGCATTGCCTGACCAAGCTCGGGCAAGGTCAAGCCGGCGCCCCATGGGGTTTCGCTGAGGGAAAGTGTCTAACCACTCATGCAGCTTAAGGGGAGCGGGGCCATTTGTGCTTTTAAGTAAGGTTATTCGGGAAAAACCTCGGTGGCGTTGATTTTGCAAAGTCTTTGTAAAATGAGCGAAGTGGGTTCATTTAGGTATTTAGCACAAATCGGTCCCCTAAACTGAATTTTGGTTCAGATATTTTAATTCATATCCTGCGGCGTCGTAGTGGCCCGCAAATTTTAATGTTTTTAGTTCCTTCTTTGGAATGATTTTATCTGTCAAGGACAGGAACTGTTTCACCGGCTGTTCTCAGTGACGAGAATTTACCAAGATTTGTCAGAAATTCGTTGTTTTGAAACGTTCCTGGCTATTTAACCGAGGATGTTTATTTCATCATCAGCCCAGGTATATATCGGCTTCTGCTGAGCACAGGGTTATGGCCTAAAGCTTCTAACTGCGAAATGCAGTCTGGATTACTCGAAATGGCTCGCTGCATGGTACCATGATTTCCTGTATTCCGATTTGTTACTCTCGTGTTTGGATGTTTTTGGAGAGGCCTGAAGCCTATTATTGCAGGTCTCTGGCAGAGTCTGCAGTTATACTTTTTATTGGAACAGGAGACAGGGCTAATAACGAACCGCGGGTATTAGTGTTCATCTTACATTCGTTCGTTAATATCTGTCTTTTGCTCACGTCAAGCTCAACATTGTTTTTTGGGGGGGAGTTTTTTTTATGGGCGGTAGTACCTTGCGGCCATTCCAAGACTCCCAACACTGGTTTTTATTGCTCGAGGTAATGGAGAATGTATTTTGGTTGCCCCCTCAAAACGGGAACATTGAGGCGTTTTTAGGTTCTACCTTTTGTGCCAAGCTCATTTCCATTTTTATTTGCTGCTGCATTTTATGAAATATTGTGAGGACATTTGCTAGTTGAGTACTACGACTGCAATTCAGGCAGTTCAAAACTGCTTTTTTTTTTTTTTTTTTTTTTTGCAGTGATTCAAATCTGCGCTCGTGAAAGGCTGTGCATGTTTTATTTTTGTACAGAATGCAAAGTTCTATTTGTAGTCTTCGTAGGCCTCTTGCTTGTAGAGTAACAGTCTTGAATCTTGGCGTGTTTTTTGTGCCCCGTGCATGTTTTACTGTGTTACGCTCGAGGCAGGCAGGCTGGCTGGTGTAGAATTTGGCGCTTCGTTGCTTGTGCCAGGTTTGCATGTGCCCTTGGATGCGGAGTGTCGAGCGATTGTGGAGCCCAGCCTGCTTCGGCATTCATTGTAAAATTCATTTGCAGCATTGTACGCTGGGAAAAAAAGAGAAAAAGGAAACAATAAATGGATTCGCTGAAACCTCAGTTGTTTTGTTGGTGTCTGTTCATTTGGGTTGGCAGTAAATATTTCATTGCAAGGCACACGACATAAAAGCAAGACTTGCCCCTGGGGCGAACTTTACTTTGTGAGCGTGGTTTCGGAAGCTGTCAAAGTACTGCTGCTTGAAAAGTACTCAAATATTTATCAGTCAAATGTAACGAGTTTAGTTTAGCCTTGATAGGATGGTGCCACGTTGGACGAGGCATATTACCTAGGCAGGTCTGCGCTGGCTCCCTCCCCTCTCTTTATCTCGCAAGGGATCATGGGTAATTTTACTGTGCAGTGTTTGCTGCTTATTTGCAATGGACTGCTGTACACCTCACTGATTGTGCCATATGGGTGGAGAGTAGTAATGCGCATCTACGAATGTGGCTAGGCTCCTGTTTTGAAATATGGTAGGTGAAATTGCTATCAGTTTATTTTTCCTCAATAGAGACGAGTATCAGGGTGTACATCAGAATGATGGAGACAGTCCTGTCGAACTGATTTATGCAGAAGGGAAAAAAATTACACCACAGTGCCACGCATGGGCTGGTCTGTCTTGCAGTGTCGCGAGAGGTCTAGAAGCAGCGTTTTTTTCCCTCTTAGGGCAGGACTCTTAAGACAGCTTCCTTTAATTTTTAAGTGAACTTTGTGAAACTTGTCAGTCTTGCTGCTTATTCTTTTATTTCAAATACGCAATTATTTTTTGAGTCGGTAAATTAGTTACCAAAATAATCATTTTTGGAGGAACAATGGACAAAACACTGTTGGTCTTAAAACTAATCATTCTTTTTTTTTCATTACTATGAACCCTGGTGAGTGCAATAAGAGAATCAGTTTTTTGATGCACCGCTTGGAACTAATTTTACAGCTCGTTAAACCTTGGTGGCACCAGTGGCAAGGAACAATTTTGGATGCCCATTTCAAACGCCAAAGTTTAATGAGCGGTAAAATTAGTTCCAAGCGGTGCATCAAAAAACCGATTCTCTTATTGCATTCACTAGGGTTCATAGTATTGGAAAATTAAAGATTACAGTTTTATGGCTAACACTGCTCTGTCTATTGTTCCTCCAAAAGTGACTAATTATTTCCAATTATCTTGGTAACTAATTCACTTACTCAGAAAATAATGGCATATTTGAAATCAGTGGGGGAAAAGCAGCAAGTCTGCCAAGTTTCACAGAGTTTGCTTTAAAATTAAAATTATTTCAAGAGCCATGTCCCCCCGTAATGCTGCATCTTTGGGCCTGAAAGAAGCTCCTTTTATGAAGAGCTGGCTGATGCTAGTGGCAGTGCATTGACAGATGTGTGTAAGCAAACACTTGTCATCAAGTGCATGAAATTCAGAAAACGAACCTTGCAATTGAGCGAGTGTGCGAGTAGTAGCGGTAGTATCACTTTTAACACTGAAAGAAAAGCCGTGGTCTGGGTTGAAGGAATGGACGATTATAAAAGGGGAGGACGGGAACAGGTTCAGGAAAAAAAGCAGAGGCTTTGGAGATAGTTCTTTAAAAGCAATGTCAAATATTTTTTTAGTCTTGGAAGTGGTGTCGTGTGTTACAGTAAAGACACACCATGCCCACAACTCAATGTACGCCGCTTTTACGTGAAAAAATGGCAGCATCTTTACTCCGTGGATGATGGCGAGGGTGCGGAGTACGGGGACTCGAAATGACATCCAAGTTGCGCCCCAAGTGACATCCGATTTGCGCCTCAACCGTCATTCGATTTGAGCCGTGAGTTGCACCTTGATTATTCCCTGAATGAAACTGCAACTCATGGCTCAAATTGAATTTCGCTTGGTGGTGGTGCGCGCACAGATGGACGCGGACAGACATTGGGAGGTCAAGGTACTCCGCACCGTTACAGGCGACGGGGTAAGCCGTTCAACTCTCGGGTACTAACTCACGATCGTCCCGTCTTATGTTAAGTCTTTTTTCTTTAAATTACTTGCAGGAGTATTACCTGTTAAAACTTGGATGATTCAAAAAGGTTTGTTTGTTCCCAGGGGCCCTGACTGCTTGTTTTGTAAAAAGCCAGAAACAGTAGACTTGGGACGTTTTGCAGCGAACACTAAAAAAGGATTTCCCGTTGGATAGCCATGGAATCATGTTGGCCATTGAAAACTACGGCGGCGTCCCGTATGATCTTTTGACATTGCTGGCCCTGCATAGTATATGGAAATCTCGAGTGGCAGTTTGCATAATGATGTTGATGTGAGGCTGAGCAGAGAGTTGTTCTGCCAGAGTGTACGGGAGATCTTAGAAGTGTACAAAGCCCAACCTTGTCCACCTGACTGGTTAAATGTGTTGGAAAGTGTGGCATGGCTTCAGCCTTTTTAACAATCACACACTAGCGAGTGACGTGCTGGTGTCTTTTCACACTTCGTAATCTTTTTTTTTTTTTTGTTCGTAATGTGTATACCAAAGACAGGCAATAAAGAAACAAAAAAAACAGTTGTAGCCCAATGGGTAAGACGTCCGACACTAACTCTGTCTGGTCTACCAGACACAGGCTCGAATCCTGCCGGTGCCTGTGTGATTTTTTGCGATCGTAAATGCTGTGCGCACGGACACGGACGGACATTGTGCAGTCCTAAGGTACTCCGCACCTAAAAATTCAACGCACCATGTCTGGACCCAGTTTGTAATGATCTACGTGGGAATGATATCCAAAGTTATTAAGAAAGCAGGTGAAATTGAGACAAAAGTGGATGCGAGTAAATTGCATCCATAGCATGTGGCTCGCTGATTGGACCCACCCCAAGTCAATTCTTAGCGTGGTCAGTCACGAAAGGTGATCCTGGTATCTAGCAAATACTTGGCATAGCAAGTGTTTGGCAATACTCTTCCATAACAGCATGCATTGTGTGAGAATACAAACAGCAAAAATAAAACCTCAACACTGAAATTTTCCTTTCTTTTGGTTGCCGTTTCTACCTACGTTTAAATATACAAATCTGGAGATTTTTTTTTTTTTTACTTTTGGACTTGTGCACATAACGCTTCCCAGCCAAGCCTGTCACCAGCAAGTGTTGTGGCAGAGAGGTGAAGAGTATCGTTCTCAAGGAAAAGGAGCCTGGGTTGAAGCCTAAGAACTTGCGCACCGATAAAATCCTTCGGTTTTTCTGTTTTAAACGTGCACATGTGCAGGCATAGAAAGTAATGGGTACTGTTGAAGTCATTTAATTTAATGCAATTTAATTCAAGATGTCTGGATGTCCCATGTTTCGTCACCATCGTTAAAGGCAGAAGGTCTAATTCTCGAAGTTCACCTGAACAAGGAGAGAAAAGAAGCCGTACGCCAAAAAGCCTTCAAATTTTTATAATAGCACGTGGATATGACTTAGCAGACGGTAGAGAGAGACCAGCAAATGTGAAAGTAACCTGCAAAAAGGGTCATTTCGCTGGCTTTCTTCATGTTAACAGCTACTATTTAACGATACTCTTCACTAAGAACAGCTTTCTTGAGCCAATTATAGGAGCAAAAGGTGCAGTGTCATGCCTTGGAGCTTTACAATCAAAGGTCTACAACCACGCAATGATAGCTAGCGTAACTTAGGCTTGATTGAACAAGAGCTTAAGGCTATCAGTACGGTTTAATTAGCGTAAATTAATGTACACTCATTGGTGAATTCTTGAACCACAAATAACGCTATTCTACTCCAATACTCACTAATGTTGCACATTATCATCAATATATTCAACATTCAGGATCAAAAATCGATGTTGGAAATTTCACTGCTGTAACCTGCATCCATGCTGGAAAATTCACTAAAGTAATTGAGTTGACCGCACTATTTTTGAGTGCCATTTGATACTTGTGGGAAATCCCATTGGGTGATCTGGATAAGGTGACCACATCCACAACTAAACAACAAAATACAATACGGAGTGGCTAGATCGGAAGCCTTACAGATTCCCTCCCCCCCCCCCTCCAAGAAAAATAAAAACGATTAATTTGGCGCACACACGCACAAAAAAAAGACACGGTCTGGGTACAATGTGTCAGCAGACGATGCTAACAGATAGCTGGTTTTTAGCTTGTTGCTGCTCTCATCATCAAACTTCCACCTTGCTACAAGCAAGCACTGGAACTAACAATAACGCAATCTTGGGAGTTATAGTCAAGTCCAACTCATCGGATTGTCGCAAAATAAAGCTCTCCATCAAAAAGCAACTTAAATCTACGAGCCAGCCACACAAGCAAATATGCTCCAAATCAACCAGTGAAACAGCGATTTTTCTTTTCAGAGCAAGAAAATCTGCTCCAAGGTGACCAGAGGTATTTGGCAACCAAGGGTAAAGCATTTATCAAGGGCAGCATAAACTTTTGGTGCTCACCTACAAAACATAGGAACGTATTCACTTTATTTCACAAGCTTTTAGCCCTACGGGCTTACAATGCATCAGCAACTGCTGCGCAAACCAACAGTCAAATGCACCCGCCGACATTTGGGACGACAGTGAGTGGGGCACTTCAATCACCCGGTATCCCAGGTGTCTCAACTGACGCACTTTCATGTTCTCAATGCCCATGAGCATGTTCGAACCTGCACGGTATGATCCTGGACCATGAACCACCACAGCGCAGGGCCATTCCGCAGGACACTGCTGTGGTCTCCACGCGCCGTTCAAAAGGTCCACTTTGCACTTGGACACCTTCAGTTCCGGCCCATCCTCGACACTGAACAAGACGTCGGGGTAATGGTGGTGTGGCAGTGTTCGCTTGATGCTGAACACATCACCGTACTTCCCCCGCAAGCGATTCACAACGTCTAGCGTAACCTTCTCCCTGTAAAGCAGCTTTTCCGTCTCTGCATCAAGGTCGCGCCCCGTTAGGTGGCGCTCGGTACACAAGCTCTCCAATGTCTTCTGACTGAGGAACGGTCCATTGTATTGCGGAAATTCAACGCGCACGGAGCTCTGAAGCGCCTCTGCATGAAAACTGACATCTGCATGCTTGCGACTCCCGTGGATTCGGCTCTCATCTAGAGCGGTCGCCAACAAGTCGGCGGAGTAGATGCCCGCAACCGCCAAGTACCACGCTGCCGAAACAAAAATGTGATGGTAGGCATAAACCTCTGCCTTCCTACGCGTACTCAAGAGTTCGCGCACAATGGATTCGTAGAGCTCGCCAATACTGTCGGGCTGATGGTTGAAGACAGCCAGAGCACGCAGCGTTCTCGTTATTTCCTTCAGTCGTACCGCACTCAGGTTCGTCATCAGGTACTCCAAGCCAATGTCCAGGAGACCCGGGTGGTAGCTCTTGAGAGCGGTGGCCAGAACCGTCACTTGGCTAACCGTGGAAGGCGACCAGTTTGCCATGACAGGCTCGCACGCAACCAGGGCTCTCTCCCACCGTACTGTGTCCTGGTCGAACCTGCTAAAGCGGAGTGCCTTGGCGATTGAAGACACGACGATGCTGTGCGTTTTCGCAGCGTTCTGCTCCAACGACTTCACGATACGTTGCACTAGGACACTGTCTTTGATTGCCTCCTGGCATTTGAAAAAGCTCTGACACACAAGGCCCACTTCCGCGACAGTAAGATCATTGAAAGAGTCAAGCAGCCTGGCCTCGATAATCGGTTTGGTCCTCTGAACCATCCATCGCTGGAGGTTCGAGTAGAACAAGTACTGCATCAACTCGCGCACTGTCAGCTTGGTGACTGAAGCGTCCCAGGGAGTGTAGGGCGGTTCTGTTGTACTTGGTGATCCTGCTCAGTCGCAGATGGTAGAAACAGTCCGCGAACAGGAGCTGGCGGCTGTGATCCCATTCAGAGCACCGGCCGCTGCACTCTTGATCCAGCGCGTTCCACAGCAGTTTAAACTGAGGCGTAGTAGTCGCTTCTGTTGGCGGCCACAGGCAGAGACCCGTAAGCAAGGCACTTTAGGTCGTTGTGCGACGCGCGGGGTAAGCTAGCTACGATGTCCTCGATAAGCGGTTTGTGTTCACGATTTTCTATGGTAGATGCGGATCCGTTCGTCCGTACGGACAGATCAACGAAACGGCGCGTCGGATCGCCCGCCGACGCGGCAGCCGCTCTAAACAGTTCACGCACAGTGGTTTTGTTCGGCTGCGATATCACGCTATGCCTGAGCTCCGGGAAACTTTCCAGAACTCCGTGGTAGAACTCATTCTCGTATTCTCGGTGCAGTTTTCCGTGAAGCTCCCGTCGTGCTAGCAGGACGGATTCGAGACGCCTTGTTGAGGAGTTGAGAAATCGAAGCATCTTGTAAGTGGCGTTCACAGCTGACAGAAACAAGTTTTCATGACGTTAAGAACACCTAAAGAGGGGGCGCGTATGAAAAAACGACAGCGGCATCAAAAACTACATTGTTTTACGGACGATGGTCTTGTTTTCGCCATGCTTCTGCCCATGCGGATTTGGATTGGCATGTCTGCGGCACGCAAAGCAAAATTGTAAGGTCATTGCCTCCTTTACTACTACAATGCCTGCGGCGTCACACGAAGCGTGCCCGCCTTGCCCTCTCCAACTGCGTTTGAATTCCATGTGGTGGCGCGACCCACCGATCCTCCCGCCACCGATCCTCTCCCGCTAAATCGCATTGTAGCAGACGAACCGCGGGCAAACCGTGCACTGAGCATTCCCGCTTTTTGCCAGTGAACGGCTCTTCATGTTACATATTTTTTACAATATCTGCAAGCATACCTGCCGCTAAATTCGTGTAAGTAAAATACCTGCGCATTAACCAAGCGACGACATGTTGTGTTTTTTTTTGCTCGTGAAATGTAAAACCGAAGAATACGAGATTTGACGCCCATTCTTCAGCGTGCGGAAGAAGAATCCGGATGTCTCGTACCATGAGTTCTCAGTGAACGAAGCCCTGATAGCACAATGGTTAAAGAACATTTCTAGAAAGGACAGGGAACCCAACTCAACGTCCAGTTAGTTACTCGATGGTCTGCAATCTGCACTTTCGGCCGGAAGACTTTTCGAGTAACAAGAAAAGAAGTAAGATGCTATGCCTAGTGTTTTCCCGCACTACCCTTCGTACATGAGGCCGGCACCGAAAAGAGAAGCAAGGAGCGATGTAAGCTTCAAAAATGGAAAGCGAGAATCCGCACCGGCAGATATCCAAGTGCGACTGCTGCTTGCCTTGAAGTTTTCTGAAGCGATGCTTTTGGATCTTCGGTCGCTTACGAAGCCCCTCGAAGCATGCTTGAAACAGTGTTGAGCTCATCACATCAATGCCAGTCTTTGTGAAAATCCTGACGAAGCTAGGTCATCGCGGCGAGAGTTGGTGGAACTCGTATGTAGAAAGTTCATTAAGCCGCTGCTGACGAACCACGCATTTTTATAAGACCAACAGAATGCAGTGAGAAGGATGTATATTACACCAAGCCCCTAATAATAATAATATTGGCACGGGGGGGGGATAACCGGGTTGTGGTGTCCATGGGCAGCACTAATGGGACTAGTGGCGCGAGATGGCACGCGCAAGGAGTGTGGACTCAGACCTGTCTTTAGGAAGGTGAGTCCGGAGGGTCAGGGGTGCAGACAGAAACTTAATGCCGGATATGAGCACCGAGTGTCGGTGACGAATGGCACGGGCGCGTATATAGTCTTGCTTGCTCAGCCGGACAGAGGATGAGAGGGCAGCTGGTGTCGCCGAGGGAGCCATCAAGCACCCTGTAGAGTAGGCGGACTCGAGATACGTCACGTCGTTGTTGCAGGGTGTGCCACTTGAGGGTTTTCAGACGATCCTCATAGCCAGGCAGGGGTTTGCGGCGACCGAGGGTACGAGCAAAGAGGGTACGCGTTGCGCGGCACTTAATGCCCTCAAATTTGTCGATGAGGTGGCTTTGGTGTGGGGACCACACGGAGGCGCAATACTCGAGCCGCGGTAGCACAAGGGCTAGTGTACAGGGCCCTGAAAACCTCAGGGCCGCAAGGACGGGAGATGCGGTACACAAATCCCAGAATGCGGCGGGCCTTGGACACTGCGCTGCTGATATGAGCAGAAAAGTCCAGAGAGGGACTGAACGTTACACCCAGGATGGGAAGGGTCTGGGTGGTCTTCAAGAAGACGTCTCCGAGGAAGTATTCTGGGCATGCAGCAGCTTTGTTATGGCTGATGCGCATAGCAGCGCTCTTCTCGCTGCTGATGTGGAGCAAGTTTGTGCGGGCCCAGTTGTGCACCGCCTGGAGGTTGGCAGATGATGCTGGAGATGAGATTGGCATAGGATCGTGGTGTCGTCAGCGTACTGCCCCAGCTAGCAAGTATCAGCATGAACCGGCATGTCATTGACGTAGATAAGGAAGAGTGTGGGTCCAAGCACAGAGCCCTGGGGGACCCATGAGGGCACTGCGAAATCAAGACATGCACTTCCATGGAAGAGTACACGGGAGGAGCGGCCAGTGAGGAAGCGGCTCAGCCACAGAAGCAGGGAGCCCAGAATACCCAATTGGGAAACTTTCTGTAGGAGCATAGTGTAGTCTAATGCGTCGAAAGCATTGGAAAAAAAAAAACTACCACCTCTCCTCGCGGGCAACCCCTGTGTAGATGCGACGCATAGGCGGAGCGTCGAAGGGACCGCGTTTTATAGCGCGCATAACGTTGAGGGGACTGCGTAAGCCGGTCCCAGTCGATGACGACGTTGGCGTACTTGTAAAGCGGCGTGGACTCCTGGTGTTTGAGCCAAGCGTGGATGTTGCTTCGCCGGAGAACAACCCACCGGTTATATGCGCAGCGCGCCCGAAGGAGAGGAAACCGCGGAAGAGAGAGTACTGCACATGCGCCGGCCCCAGCGCGTCTGCCGCGGCTATGACGCAACACAATCCACTTTAATCCAATCTAGTCCAATCCAAGCCAATCCAATCCAAGCCAATCCAATGCCCCTCGCGAGAGAGTGTTCGCTATCGGAGAGGAGAGGGGGTGAGCGGCGGAGAGCGCAGCTGGCGCGGCGAGGAGAATGGGGGAGGGGCGGACAACGCCGCCGACGACGACGACAACGCCGGAGGGACAAGGCGAGTGAATCAGATGCTCTGCATCTAAAATCGAGCTGAATGATGTCAGTAGGATCGCGGTTGTCAACGTTGGCACTTGCGAAGTTGGCAACAGAAGCCAGAGCAGTTTCGCAGCTGCGCTTAGGCCTAAATCCGTGCTGAGAGGAAGAGAGCAAGTTGTTTTCTTCTAAATAGTGCATGATGTGCCTGTTTATGACAGAAAGTTCTGAAAGTTCTGAAGCTTTGAAAATCATCCTTCCGCTCATAAGTACTCGCAGTGTAACGTAAGAACTCGAACTTATGGTTTCACATGCATGCACGCGTGCATGCACGCATATGTACTAGTGTAATGTAACAACTCGCACCTTTGTTTTCACATCTGTTTCGTTTGTGTTCATTCATAATTGTTCTGAAGCTGTCTGATGCCGTTTAATTTGCTTGAATTTGTCATAAACATATGTGTTGTCCGTCTTAGTCATACCGTAGACTGGAAGCTTCACCGCTGCTGTTTCATACGTGGAATAACGCAATTTTCAGAAAATCTGAGACCAGCAAACGGTACGGAAAAAGGATTACAGATAGGAGTTGCAGTTGCCTATTAGAAGTAGCCCATAAATGCGCCAAAGAACGACAAAACCGATATGCAGTTAAAGCGGGCCGGTGGACTGTACGAGCGAAACAAAACCTGTTCATTTAATGATTGCACAATAAAGCACTATGGAAAGGAACAAAGTTACCCAAAATTAGAACAAAAACAAAGGCAAACAAATTTTATCTTAGAATGTACTTCAAACGAAAACAAAATGGCGCACAAAAACACGGCATCAGCTGACACCGCAACCGTCACTTGAGGATCGGTCACTTGCACCACCGCTCGGTGGGTGAGTGAAATAGACCAGCGATCTGGCAGCAATGGGAACCGCATTCCGACTAAGGGAACCATAGAGTAATAAAGGGAATTGGCGCGACACCGCAGGCATTGAAGTAAATGAGGTGATGGTAAGGTGGCCATTCAGGCTAAAGTCCCTGAAGGGGTTTTAATTCAGGCCACCTAGAAAGTGCCTGCTCCCACGGCTACCACCCGGCATAGAGTTTCGTATATGAAAATTAATGTCACCCGGTGGATGTACCGCTCTTCGGCCTTTTCGGCCAAAAGCGCTGTTCACCCCCCAGACGTCACATCCGCATACTACGGTGTTCTTTTTTTTGGGGGGGAGGGGGCAAGGGTTGTTGCGTCCCGAGGACGCTTTCCCCCGGGGTACAGTGGTTCACTGTCCCCGGGGGCTTTAGCGCCGATCAAGGGACTTTAGGTGCTTCAGCCTGCTGGAGCGCCCCACGGAAATGACGTCACCTGTTTTTTTTTTGTTATTATTACTTGGATTTTTGTTCTTGTTGATCGCCGAAACTAGTACAATTAATTTAATGTGCCGGCCATACTAAGTGGCCGTGTCGGCACCGGCACTCATTTGCAGGTCGGCTGCCGCTGCGCTTTTCATTATCTACAAAGTATGTGCGCGCCTTAAGCGCAGGCTTATACATCGGCTGTCGTTCAGTGTCGTGTTATCTACGGCGCACCTGAGGGCAATTAAGGCAAAGCCACCCCGAGCTCGCCGGCTTTTGTCACCTTACATCTTTCTCTCTTTTTATTTTGGGAGGTGTGTGCGCCATCTCACGACATTAGGTTTGGTATGCTGTGGCTCAATTGGGAAGAATGGGCCTGTGTCCTCAAACGTGGGCACTGGCTGAACGGGCTGCCGGCAAAGGTGTAAATAGTGTTGCATGAAGGCTGCTTGCGCCACGTGTTCACCTGACTAATGCCTGCGCTCCCATTTAGATCATAGAAGCTGTGGCTTCTGTGGAGAGAATGGGCGCAAAGAATACCTTTAAAGGCCCTGATATAAAGAGAGTTCTCTTGGGCCTAGACGTTCTCATTTATGGTGCTCACTGGATCTTCCACTAATTAAGTTTATTATATATGGTTTTTGTGCACTCCATGCAGTACGCGACGCTGAACACCAGCGTTTTTATCCGTAGTTTTGGCGCAGCAGCCTGAAATGTTTTGCAACCTCGCCATACTTTCTGTGCCTAAAAAGACCAGCAGGTGCCTTATTTCGGGGATGGAAACCAGCACAGCTGGGACAAAAGGGGCCTGAGTTAAAGTGTATTGGATGTGACAAAAAGGTGTTTGGAGTAAACACTGTGTCAATACCTTTTTTCGTCGTGACTACAACTCTGTATCCTTGGTCATGTTGTACCAACTTTTCCGGGCTTCCAAAGTTGCAAGGGGTACACTGCAGTGCTACAAGTACTCATCACAAAGTGTCAAAAAAATTCGCGTAGCTGGCACAAGCACAACATTGCCACCGTTGTTAGTGATGGCCTGGAAAGAATCACGCCAAAGCAGGAAGAACCGACCAACCCAGGAGATACGCTGTAATATGTTTCGGGAATGTGACTACCCAATACCTGACAATAACTTGTGCCTTTTATGAAAATATAAGCCACGTGAAAATGTATAGTATATTCTAAGGCTGTCTCGCTTAATTATGTGCCTACTCACGCCCTACAACAAGGACCAAAGAAAGTTAATAAAACCGCGAAAAAATAATTGTCTGCAAAGTCCGTAAGAAACAGAAGAGCTCGTGCGGGAATGAAAAAAAAAAAAAACCCAGTGCAGCTTCGGAAATGCTAAAGACATTTGTCGAAACATAATCAAAGTAGTACTCTGCAGACCAACCAGAAGCGAAAATGCACTGATATTTCGCAAGATATGGGGGTGGGGGGTGAGGGGAGAGGGCGAGGGGTGCTTAACTTTCGTTGTGTACGAATGCGGAGCGAACTCAAGTAATGAACGTTTTTGTAATCACACACACACAAGCTACGCGTTCACTTTCCTTTTGTTTTCAGACTCAACAAGCTGATCACTCGGCGGACGCCTTTTTTGAAGAATACAGTAAATACGTATACAGTAAGTTCACAAGCGATAAACAGTGTTGTTGGAAGAGTGTGGTATCTGATAAGGCCCTCAGTTTGTGCTAGATTCTTCAGGCTCCCTGTGTCATATGACGATAATTCGAAGAAACGTTTAGTCGCGGACGCCCTGCTCGCGGGATATTTATGCAGCAGAGGATCCATTGCGAGCGCTGACCTGGCGACAAGACGACCCAGCACTAAATTTCTTGTCGTGTGCTGATTCCCACGCAGAATTTTACATCATTCATCGTACTTATTTGATGTTCGTAACTTCGTGAAACTTATGTCACATTGAATTGTCCAGGGTAGGGATTAATATCTGAGGTATGAAGCGAAACTGGCGTCCTCAGGTATGAGTGCTCCGCTAAATTATGTCAGCACACAAAACCTATTGACATCGTAGTGTATAGTCGTAGCACGACATCTGAAGAAACAGTGCTTACGGAGATACTGTTTGTAAATTTCAGGGCAGTGGAATTGCAATCAGCTCCACGCATATGCCGATTTCACGACGCTGGCCTGTGACACACTCTTGGCGCTTATATACGGACCGAGTGTACCGCATTAAGATCGCGTCAGAAACATTTACTCTCTCTTTAATACATCACTTTTGCGAACAGAGTGACTGCTCCAGATAAATATGTACTTCCGACTCATACAACCGGTAAATCTCAGTCCTGAACGTGCAGCAAAGGTAACGGCTACAGTGGGGCACGGGCCGGAGCCTCCCGCAACTACTTTCGAAACGGACCGCTAGGGGGATTTAGTGGCGCCCCTACAGGCAGCGATCGAGGCGTATAGGCGCGTCTCAACCGCTCACAGTGAAGAAACAATGGTTGTCCGAACTTCCCAACCTCTTTTCGCGCATGATTTGCGCTTTTGAAGAAACGAAAGACCTGACACTCATCGAATGCGCGCTGTGTTCTCGCTGGCAGCCGTTGGCGACTCGCCGGCCGCGCCCACTCGGTTTCTGACTGAACTTCACTTCCGGGCGATCGTAATGTGCGCTCTTTCATCCAGTTTTGGTTTCGAAAAGAGCAATTTTCAATCTTCGTTTGCATTGCTGCGACGCATATTTGGGCCTCCAGATTTTGCACTTAGTACATTTAAAGTATACTACCGGAAAACAGTGCATTTACGGGATCGAAAATTTCGTTACAGTTGGCCTTCAACTTATACGTAAATGACTTCTCGGCAGTATGCAACTCCCCACGGTTGGTTATGCATGCAGATAGATACTAATATGTTCTTCTCCTTAAAATTACTCCCTGGGGTGGAAATAAACGTTAACAAAGTACCTGGATATTCTGTCAAATTGGCTGCATATGAATAAACTTCCACTAGATGTCAGTAAAAATAAATATGTAATGTTTGCGCCAGTTATTAAATCAAAAATTGTAATTTAAGGATACTGTTCCGAAAGTGTAAAGTAGACCAAGTAGAAAACAGGAAACTCTCAGATTTTGGTTAAAGGAGTACTGACACGAAATTTCAAAGCTGACACAACTATGTAAAATGCTTCCTTATTATCAGGAGATATCTCCCAGCAAGTTTCAAGACCAACCGTTCGGCGTAACATTTTAAATCCATCTTAATCTTCGCCCGCACGAGAAAGCCCGGTTCGGGTCGACGTGACATCATCTGCTACATGCCCCAAACTGCCGACGTCGGGGCTCCCGTGACGAAGCCGACGCCCTGGCTGTGGTTGGCGCACGCTGCTCCGGCGTGTGTACACGTCATGGTTTTGGGACTGACGTCATGCTGCCCGGGCGCGTGGGGACGGTGAAGACCTCGGCCGGTCTTGGCGCGCGCGTGCGCTCGCTCACCCGCGCGTCCGGAGCGGCATCGGTAAGGCAAGAATGGTGACACGATACCTCCTGTCATGGCGGCCGCTCGGAGTTCGTTTTGTCGAAACCGAAACTGACGCGAATAAACGACGCCATAAATGAATGTTTACGCTGCGCTCGACCGTCCCATGTGTCATTCTATGATTAGTGGGCTGGTAGGCACGCATAACAGCAAAAAAAAAAAAAAAAAAAAACATAACACGAAAATCCGTGTCAGTACTCCTTTAAGAAGTAACTTATTTCTGTAATACACACGTAGAAAAACTGTGTTCTGAACTAGGTAAAACTGTTCGTGGCCTTTTCAAAATATCCTCTCTTATGCGGCTCTGGGGACATTAAATCTTATTTTATTCTATGCTATCATACTGTTCACTAGTATGGGGTACCACGTCCGGTTATAATTATACTAGAGTCATTATATTGCAAAAAAGGTACTCAGAATTTTTGAAAATTACCATTGAAGCATTCACGATCTAAGAACCCAAGATTTATTCTCAAAACGTGGTTTGCTTATACTTATTGAAGTTTATTATTACAGACGGCTACAGTACATAATTAATAATAACCTTTATAACCACTATACACTTCAGCCAGCGAGTCGGCACGGCCTGCGGGGTGGACTTAGAACAACTCCCAGGACCCGTACGAATCACGGTACACAACATATTGATTTTCTGATGACAATGCTCTTAAATAATATTGGGGAACGCCATGATTGTGGCAAATGGTTGTCTAATAAATTCATTAAGAAAACGCTGCTGGATCTTCGTGTGGAATACTCACTGTGTGCCTGTTTTTGCTGTTGTCTGTCTGTAAATGTGCTATTACGTATCTGCCGTTTATTATATATTTACAAGGTGTAACTTTAAGCAATAACAGGTGTGTTTGTAAGCTACCAACTATTTTTGAGGTGAATTTATGTACTCTACAACCGTATGAGAGAGCTTCTTAATAGATGTATTCATTCCTGCCTGATTCTCCCTACTTTCACGCTGCGAGTGTATTTTTTTTTGCATGATTTATGCATTCTGACATGTCACTGAATGTTCTTGAGCTGATTTGCTAATTACACTGTACGGCTGGATTGCCCATGGAGCAAGAGCCTTTGTCAGGCCGTAGCATTTAGCTCTTGCTGCACTTTCCGCAGATCGGAAAGAAGCGAATAAACTTGAAACTTCAAATTCACACACTTGGGAAAAAAGTGATGTTGACAAATCCAAAAATGTTCTTAATTTTACGGCCCGTACTCAATAATACCCGCTGTGACACTTGTGTTCGCGATCATAACGGAGAAAACGATTCTTCGTGGGTAGAAAACGAGACCCTCGGTTATAACAATCATCTAATAGTAAAGTGAATGACAAAGAAGCGTGTATCTACAGGTCCAGAAAAAAATGGCAGTGAGTTTAAAGTGTTTTATCAGTGCCGGAACCGCTGAATCACATCCCGGATCCGGTCGATGCGGGTGCGACCCTTGGGGCAAGGGCCGTCGGCCACGTATGACGTCACGTTGTAGATCAGCCAGCTGAGAAGACGCTGCTTGCTCGGTCCCAGTCTCCTATAGGCGCGGATCATCTGCGCAGAACGTGTGCGCGAACGGTGAGTGCTCAGGGCTGCCGCAGTTCGAATTCCGAAGCTCCAGGCTGAGCACAACAAACGCAAGCATTATACTTGTAGCACGACCTTCGACTGCATCTCCTGAACTAAGTTATACTGTCCTTCAAAGATGACGACCCTGTGGCGGTCACGTCAGCTCTCAATCCTTGCGTCCCAGTTTCTACATTTAAGGACAGACGCGGGCAAGGTGACCTCCTCTACAACAAAATTCGTTGTGTGTGAGGAGCTAGATAGAAGAAGACAGGGTTCCAAGGATTCGTCAGCCACATTTCGGCCGGCTTAGTTTTCAGAAAACTGTCGGGACACACAATCATTCACCGATACCATGCATAGAAAAGTGAGTGAATTAATCGACCAGATTTGGGGGACATCCCCAAGGTGGAGTAAGTTTCTGCGAAGGAAAGTTAGCTTTCCTTCGTAGCCGTATGGTTGCATTCAGGTGTATGTCAAACTTTCCTTCGCACTGAGTGAATTAATCAGGCTCTCCTGTGTGTAACGTGTCACGGATGACATCAAGGATGCGGCACCCGAAGGCGAAATCCTTGAACACTTTGTGAGAGTGTTGCTTGCAGTTTGAGTACGCACTTTGTTTTCTATGCTGGTGGGTGTCTCAAAGGTGTGGACACGCCACTCCTTCTGTGAGATGCTGGTTCGCAGGTTGCACTCTGCGGCAGCCTCGTCAGATGTCGACTCGTCATCTGGTTCTTCGGCGTCGGGACAGGACTGGAAGAAATCAGAGAAAAAGGTAGTTAAAGATTTTACCGAAAAAATTGACGCCATGCTTTAATTAGAAAAATAAGCACTTCAAATAACCGTGCCAGCCAAGCGAATAATAAAGCTAGCGAGCAAGCAGGATTCCCCGAATCATGCTAGAAGGTTTTTTTATTACCAGGCGACGTCGCCTATAAGTATCGGCCGTTAGTTGACAATGGAGCAGTTTTTGCTTTTCATTCCAGAGGACCTGCAGCCGAAGATTGGCTGAAGGACGATTCAGCCCCGTATGTACGTCGATTTTAAGTCTAGGAGCAAGTTATTTTAGCAGTTCTTTAAGAGAATATCGACCGCGTGCCGAGCTGAACAACAGATGGCGCTAGGCACATAACAGAATATCTGCTCTACGATTTAATATCGTACAGGATGCCTTCGTTACCCTTCCCGACGCCTTAGATAGGAAGCAATTTCAGGACTGCCGCACGCCATTTTCATTGAATCAAAGCTTCCTTGTTAAGATGAATTGTTCATTTAAAACCAAATTTCAGTTCTAGTGGAAGCCTGTCCCACGTGAGCTCACGTGCCCGCTCCAACTCTATGGTTCTCACATGTTGGGGGACGTATTGGTGCGTGTGCCCGTAGCACCTGCTGCCGAAGATCCCGTTCCCCTGCACGCCTTCCGTGTCACCGTTGGACAGGTCCGCGTCCAGAAACACGTCGATCCTCAGGCTGAGCGTGAGGGCGAACCACGACGTGGGTCTCTCCACGCTCGCGATGAGCTCGAGACAATCTTGCTGCACAAGTTAAGCAGACGTACAGTATAGTATACGCCCGTCACTTTGCGCGTAGCTAACGCCCGGGCTGGATCATTACGTCTTCTTCAGACGTTCAAGGCTAGTCTGTCATTTGTACACGCTGTGTAAGGAGGGCTGAGGTGACCAAATGTCTTGCTCGATATCGCTAGTAGACGTCTCGTCGCGTCGTACTCGTGTGGTGCGTTATATTCTAAGAGGGGGAAAGAAAATCTTTTCTCTCCTAGATGCAGTATTTAAGGCCAATGTCATCCGCTTAGTCTACTCGGCTGTCAAGTAGACATTTGTAGCGACCGCGCTGCGAAACCGCACCTGGGAATTCAGTGTCGCCATTCGTCGTTGAAAACAGCTGGGTCTCCCACGAATTTCGCGGAGCAAGGTCAAAAAGTCAGTATGCGGGCCGTCTAAAATTTACGCCGGAAAAAAATGTGGGCAAACGAATCTTCCTACACCTGTGCAATAGAAACAGCAAGATGAACTTGACTAAGAGAGAAAGAGAGGACGTTTATTA
Source organism: Haemaphysalis longicornis (assembly GCA_013339765.2). Classification (NCBI taxonomy): domain Eukaryota; kingdom Metazoa; phylum Arthropoda; class Arachnida; order Ixodida; family Ixodidae; genus Haemaphysalis; species Haemaphysalis longicornis. The sequence continues at coordinate 81,403,748 of CM023456.1, read as the reverse complement.
GAAAAGGATGACCACTGGTCATGACTGGACGAAAGGAATCGGGATGGGGGTAAGGGAAAATAAGCAAATGCGGGTCGTTCTTAGTAGAGTGTATAACTGCGCCAGTTCTAAGAATCTGCAGTTAATGGTCCAGTTTGTGGTGATCGCAAAAGAGTCAGGAGTTTGCACATGTTTGCCAGTTCGCTCGGTGGAGGACCGCAAACAGCCCGTCCTAGAAAGCTTTGATTCGAATGAACGGAAATTTCTGATAATAGTTTGTGCATCAGTTTGCTGTGGATCGGGGTGCGGTTGGGATCATTTAAATGTACGGTGGCTGGCAAAGGTTGGGCACCATCAAACTAGAAGTGTGAGGTCTGATGGAGTGGAGGTACAAGATACTCACAGCACTGGAAGCAGAATAGGGCTGGGACTCCAAACACAACGAACCAAAAACTCCACCACCTGGTAACAACTTTGCGGCAAAAGATACCACAGAAGCTACCATAGCCGCCTCGACAGCGGCAGTAGCAAAAAAGCAAGGCCTCACACTGTACGCGCAACACACGACTGAGCCACAACACCACCCGTACTAGTTCGGAGACGGAGAAAACGGCCTCTTCTTCAAGAATGAACTGGGTCGCCCTATCACATCAGTGCCGACTCGAACTGTTCCGTTCCGATCCAAGGTGCCGGCTGGGCGGAGCCCCCAACTAAACAGTAGACCACATCCTCTACGACTGCCCCAAGATGTCCTTAGTCGTCTCGGCCTCCAAGGACCGAGCCGAAAGCTTGGCCTTGTGTGGGTACTGAATCGAGGACCGGGCCACAGGGACCGCTTTCACGAAGCAACATTTCCGCCTCTGGGAACAGCACTGTGGACCCGCTAACGCTAACAAACTCAGCGACACAGCAGAGAGCCAGCAGCAAGCCGCCGCAAGCGCCAGAGACTGCAGTGATGATTAGACAAGCGAACATATATACTCAACACACTGTCACTGTCTTCGGTGAACATCGGAACTAGTCGGAACACTCTACGAAAACAAGCCACACGCGTGAAGTGCTGTCCACAGTAGTCAGCTATCCCGTAGCCGACCCGACATGGCTCGAAACGGATTGGGGAGCGAGATTTGCGGCTGGGGAAAAAACTATCTAAGTGTGGCAAACAAACTGTAAATATATATTTCTATGTCCTGTGGCGCTAACCAGCGTCTGTCCTGCATCAAAGTGGACGGAGGTCTTACTTTACATTACTTACTAACACTGACCTCCACTACTTGTATTCCTATGAATCGCTAAACTCCCTATGTCCCTGCAGTGCAGCTTCTTCCATTTTGTAATACCTTGTTCTTGTGATAGTGGACTTGATTGATTATGAGGTTTAACGAGCCGACGCTACACAGGCGAGGAGGCGCGCCGTAGTGGGGAGCTCTGGATTCATTTTGACCACCTTGGGATATTTAACATGCGCCGAATTCTCGAACACACGGGCATTTTCGGCTTTCGCCTCCATCAGAAAAGCGGCCGCCGCGACGGGGAATCGAACCCGTGTCCTGGCTTAGCAGCACAACGCCTTAGCCACTGAGCCTTTGCGACGGGCATGATACTGGACTTCTTCATGTGCGTTTCAAATGCAGCATTTTCTGCGCAAAATTCTTGCGCCCACTTTAGAGCACACGAGGGCATGGTGTTATACATAGTAAAGTGTTCGGAAAGAAGTGAACAGTTACTGTCCAGTATAGTTCGCCCCTTAAAGGTGATACCGAGGGCACACAAAATGAACGCGCTATCTAGCTTATCAGCAGACTTTGAAGACCACAACAGGCAAACAACAATTGCGTAAATGTTACACCATGATACTCTTGCGTTTGAATATTTCTTCATTGGTTTTTTAGCTTAATTGCACATCATTTATTAGATTAGCTCTGAACGTTTCTCGATCACCTGAAATATTCTTCTTCGACGTCCACATCATGAGAGATCTGTCTTTCCCACGTCGCCTCCTGTTCAAAAGCAGCTGGCTATATTTGGCAATAGCCTGAATGCCACAGCCCTTAAATCTATTTAAAAATTTCAGAAAGTGCAGAGGAAAAACACTGGCAACAGAAACATTTTTGGCAACTTGTAAACGTTACACCACTGCAAGCATCGGCTTAGTGTAAAAAAAAAAAACAAAACGATAGGAACCTCACAGGCACTGGTAACTTTGAAAGGCGCCAGCGATAATTTCCTGGGACAGTAGTCACCTTCAGTGGCGCATGCGCCGTGTTATTCGCGAAGACAGATGCATCCTCGAAGCGCAGCGCACAGATAAGGGTACCTCAGTAAACGAATAAAGCCAGTTCTACGGCTGTGACTCCAGCTTAAACAGAGGGACTGACTTTGACACGCTGGCAGCCACCTCCCGCAAAGGGGAAGGGGTGGCTCCACTCGTGCTGTAAGTAACTTTGGATTCCGACGAGCTAGTTGAGGTGTTGCCGGACTTGGACAAGAAGGGGGCCAATTTTGCGTTCTCAATAGACGTCGAAGATTTGTTTTATAGTGTCCCTCAAAAAGAACTGATTGACGCCGTGAGAACGTTGATTGAAGAAAGCGGACCGGTTCGTTTTCAGAATGCTAGCGGGATATCCACTCAAGGGTTCATTGATCTTTTAACGTTTTATCTGGAGTCGACCTTTGTCGCTTTTAATGCCCAGTACAATGTGCAGAAAGATGGTGTCTGTATTGGTTCCTGCATTGCCCCAATACTTAGTGAAATCTTTAGCCGATTGTGACAAACGCATTTCAGCATGCCTCAACCACAGTATAGTTAAGCGTTTTAGACATGCTGATGATTTCATTGTGTTTGTGAATGTGGACAGCCGTCAGGATATACGCGGCGTGATTGACAGTGTTTTAGATCTTTATAAGACGTGTTCAAAGGGATTAAGTTCACTTTTGAGGAACCTGATAATGGAGCCATTCAGTTTCTTGATGTGAAGCTATGCTTTACCGAGGGGCATATATGCTGGACATACCAACCGCGCTCAAAAAAGCAGATTTTGAATTACTCTTCGGCCCAGTCCAAGTTGGTTAAGCGCGGCATAGCGGCGAACTGCCTGCGCGGCGCCCTCCAGAAGTCGTGCGCTCACAACGTATCTGGTAGTGTGCAAGCTCAAGTGGCGCGTCTGACGCATGCGGGCTTCCCTTTGGAGTTGATGGCTTCGGTCGCAGAAAGCCTCATCAAGGAGGTTAACGAAACCAAGCGCAAAGAAACAGCATAGGAGAGCGAGCCCGATTGAAGCAGACGACAAACGCGAGAATCCCTGAGCCGACGTCACGGAGACGCGCTTCGCAGCGCCGCCCGTGGTCGCGCTCACCGCCAATTGACAGCAGTCGCTGTACAGCACCGCGTCGACAGCATCAATCCAGTTACTGTCTTACACACTTCTTGTGTTTCCCTTGTGCTTTTCGCCTTCTACAATATTTCAATCGGTACTCGCACAATTATGGAACGGTGTCTGGATGGCCTCTGAAGTGTAGAAAATTGTGTCTGACTCACCATTGTGGGTTGCACGCCATCAGGGACGAAGCATCCGGAATTGGCATCCCACGCTGATGGTGCTTCCACGACACACTCACGTCTTGAGGCCGATAGGGAGAGCAGTATCAGGAACCTCACCCGTCTGTTCGTGTAGCGGACGAAAATGAATTTGTTATGCTCTCTGTGAAAGTGCACTACCTCAGACACGTGTCTGGTTTTTTTATATCGGCCTGTTATTTTCGAAGAGATTCAAGTGCCTTGAGGGTGACAAACCACAGAAAAAGATTTAACTTGTGGGATGCTGATATTAAAGAAGGGCCTATTCTTGCTTGGCTTTTCATGTCCACAGTAAACACTATTTTCAATTATGTAATAGGAAATTGTGCGAAAGTACAACGAAGTTTTTGTGGCTTTGTGGTATTTGATCGAGGTAGAACTCTGTGAGGTGGTTCTTAGTTGCTTACAGACATTACTTAGAGGCCACGGCTAAGTCAAGGGTGTGGATATGCCATTGTGCCTACCTCTGGGCTAAACATGATGTATGAAGGCGCAAAGGCCCGCCCAAGACGATCATTACAAGTATGTTCGCTCATAGGCTCCGTAGCTTGATTTAGATCACGCGGAATCTTTATTCATAAAGAGGGGTCACAACGGTTAAGAACTTGATAGAAAAAAATACTATCTATCAACGAAAATGTCCACACAATATTAGTTGTCATTTTCTTGTTATTGCACTTAACTAACTGCAATATTCAATGCACAGAGCAAAGAACACTTTGCCCGGCTTGTTTCTAAAGGCCAGTACTTGTGCGACAGGTTCTTACAAAAGCTACCCTTCCATAAATCTATTTTCTACAGGGTCATAAAAATCCTGACTCACCCATCGAGTGCTTTTAAAAGATTAGAGAAGTTCAGAAAATATCGACGCAGGTGAACAGGTCGTAACCCCAAAAAACTGACGATATTGTATTCTTCGTATCCTGCTGAGACCAGGCCTTTTTTCAGCTCCTGGGAAATCAGAAAAAAAGGGCAGCTCTTTTACAAACCATCTTTTTTAAAAAAAACAACACGGTTGAGAGAACTCTCAGTAGTGCATCACTTACGGAGCACATGCTCACTACGGGTCATCTTTAATAAAGTTAGCCAGTGTCGTATTCAAATAAAAGCTTTTCTCACGGTGAATCGCTTCTTGTAAAGCAGACCGAACTTCGCTTGGACGGTGGGAAGCTACCTTGTTTTTCCTGAGACATTCACCCTTTCGTTTTACTGCAATATAGGTCTCGTAACCAGCGGAGTGAACTTAGTGCGATTTCCTTATTTTGTTGGGAATGAATATGTCTAAACAAAACTTACATAAGCTCTTGAATTTCTACCAAAGGTGTTTCACATTGTCGCCACAAATGTCGGCCACATCATCATCTAAAAATTCAAGAATGCGCGAGTCTGCGGCGCACGCAAATTTTAAATGCAGAGCACTAACTACATAGTCCGCAGCTCTATGATCCGGCGCCAGGTTTCGATTCGACCCTGCGGGCGGAACCAAAATGGTGCTTTCACATTGCCTTATATCTTGCCATTCAAAATGCTGACGAGCGCTCTCTCCAGCAGTTCAAGTCATTCTAAAAACGTCGTGCGCCCCCAATGCTCTGAATGCCCCTCGCGATGTCTGCCGTAAATGTTCCGCGCTGCGCAACGAGTCGCGCTGCGTTATTAACAGATTTGGTGGTATGCGTATACTGTGCGCTAAAGCTGTGATTGAGACGGCCCGATAACTGCCTTTGTCCTGCGGCATAATTCTACAAGCGCCACCCACCGAGAACAGCCGGACCGTGTCACGAATAGCACCGTCCGTGACGGCACTGCCGGCGGTTCCCGAGTCGCCGTCCAGGAGTCCGAAGCCACGAACTCTCATCGTACGGCGTAGAACGGCGGCGCTGCCCCAGGAAAGGCAGCTCGCGGAACGTCGCCCGGAGTTGGTGGAACGGACGGGCGGCCAGAGTGAACAAGAACTTCGCCGTTGTGTCGTAGTTGCGAAGAAAGGAGTACTCCGATTCTGGGAAAGAATTGCCGATACCAGATGGGTTACTAGAAGGGAACATTATTATTAGGAACAGAAGAAAAAGATGTTCCTTGGTCACAGTTACCGTGGACTTTCTTGCTAGATTGGCTTGACAGGGCCCACCTTAAAGCCACTTTCGGCCACTGATTTCCTTACACGTGCGAGATAAGGCTTCGTGCAATGCAAGTACAGGTGCTTTCAAAAGTAATTAAAACAAGTTCGCGTAAATTTATAGGAATTCCTTCTTCCGGAAACTGCCTGGGTGCATTGGAGCGCGTTTAAAGGCGTCCTTCGTGATAGAAGCAGCTGCCTGTAAACCGGTAATGTCTGTCATAAAGCCAGTAAGACAAAAAATGGCAGCATATCCACTCCGTGGATGAATGATGGCGAGGGTGCGGAGTACGGGGACTCGAAATGACATCCAAGTTGCGCCCCGAGTGACATCCCGATTTGCGCCCCGACCGTCATTCGATTTGAGCCGTGAGTTGCACCTTGATTATTCCCTAAATGAAACTGCAACTCACAGCTAAAATCGAACTTCGCTTGATTTTTGCTTGATGCTGGTGTGCGCACGGGATGGACGCGGACGGACATTGGGAGGTCCTAAGGTACTCCGCACCGTTATAGGCGAGGGAGCAAGCCGTTTGACTCTTCGACTCTTCGACACGGTCGTAACCCAATAGGTAAAACGACTGACACTAGCTTTGTCTGGTGTACCAGACACAGGCTCGAATCCTGCCGGTGCCTGTGTGATTTTTTGCGATTTTAAATGCTATGCGCACGGACGCGGACGGACATTAATTGTGCGGTCCTAAGGTACTCCGCACCTAAAAATATTAGCCCCATCTTCCCGAAGGGAACGCTGAGTAGATGCGGAGCATCTCGTGGTTCCGTTGTGTTTCCGTTGTGTTCGTAGTCGAATTTGGGGGACCCACTAACTGACGGGACTGTCGCTTCCATCACACTTCATCGGAAGAACGGAGTGAAGTGGAGTCAACCGTAGCAAGCGCTGAACTGAACGCGCGCAGCGCGCTACCCGATTTACATTCAAGGTTGAAGGAGAGGAGACGAGAGGAGGAGAGATGCGCAAGCGCCGAGCATGCGCCGCGAAAGCAGAAGCGAGAACGCGGGAGAAGCGAAAGCGAAGGTGCACGCATAGTGCACGCAGCTGATACGAGAGAAGAAGTGGCGGGAGTATCGCGCAGCTGTGGGAGAGAGGGAAGGAGGAGAGTTGCGCATGCGCAGTGTGAGTGCGGACGCCGACGCGGGACATGGCCCAGACTATAAGTTGCTCCGCATCTAATATGTTGCGATATTCCCAAATCATTGTTCCAGTTGCTTATATGACGTACCTCTACATTGTTTTGAGCCTGAATGTTCTTTAATTTTTCGATTGGTGTTAGTGGCTTTGAATCTATGTCACTTTAGTGACGTTGTCTTGTTTAGCGCACCCTTTGTAATTACGACAAATACCGAAGAAGCATTGAGAAACACGAAATTCAAGGCAACTGTAGAGATGAAAATGAAGACGTAAACCGAACGAGCAGCCATGTGCGTGTCTCAGACCCCTACCGTACGTAAGACTTTCATCAGAAGTTGGCGAAGGCAAGCATTGCGTCCGCCTAAACTCACAACAGAGGTCCCGCACTACGAATAAAAAACAAAACCATTCGTCGTGCTCTTTCTGATTTGTCGAAGTGTGCAGTCAAGAAAATTTACACTCTGAAATCGAGCCGTTCGCAAGCACAAATGTTTCAAGGCAAACTTATGGGTTAAAAATATTATCATATAACTGCAAACTCTATGGGAAACTTCAGCGCTAAGAAACAAGAAGTTTGAAAAAAAATCTATAAAAACATTTTCGAGGAAGAATTGCAACTTAATTTATGGCAAACCTCCTGGTCATTACGGGACACCCGTGTGAAGAACTTAGTGGGTAAAAATTCTGTGTGATGAAAATAAATTTTAAAGCGCGCTAAAGCGTGCCCGAAGAAGCGGATTGAATTCGCTTAATTTTTCCTTTGTTTGAATTTTGAACTGAACGAGTCGCCAGAACTATTTCGGCCCCTTCGTAAGTATGCTTAGTCTAAAAATGAGCTAAAAATTGTGATTTTTATTTTACGATCTACCATGGCATGCATTATCTGTGATGACGCTGCTGCGGAGACTGTGTTGCACCTAACTTATTCTGCGTACACATGCCCGTTATAATGGTTACAGAGGCAAATGAGGTTCGACATTAGACATTATGTTTCTTGCAAACACAGTCGATAAGTCTCAGACAGTATGAAACGATGCTGCATAGTACTGTGTCGGCAGGCCACACCTTGCGATGCATGCGCAAAACTTTATACCATCTCTTCCTCAAGAAAGTTCCAAGAAGCTGGAAAGCTCACTCATATCAAAACTTCTTAAAACGTTCGGCAAAACGTTAGCTTAAAGTGGGTTCAATCTTCGCTGAAACTGCGTCAAATCGGTCGTCATAACTTCGAAGACGCAAATCTCAAATGAAGAACAAACGCGTTAATCGACCAGGTTTAGGGGAAATTCTCAATGTGGAGTAAGTTTCTGCGAAGGAAAGTTGGACGTCCACCTAAATTCAGCCATATGGCTACAAAGGAAACCTATTCAAAAGGAAGATTCTTTGTAGCCGTTTGGCTGCATTTAGGCGGATGCCCAACTTTCCTTCACAGAAACTTACTCCACTTTGGGGATTTCCCCTAAATCATGATCGATTAACACCTATCCATCACTTCGAGTTGTTGATCAATTCGCTCTCGCGCTGCTAACGACTAGCCTCCTGGTTAGCTCAGTTGGTAAAGCGACTGCTCCGGTTAAGCGGTGGTCCCGGGTTCGAATCCTGGACCAAGACGAATTTTCCTTCAACTGCGAAGTTCCTGAGAAAGCTGTATAGCTTTCCTTTGTAGCCGTTTGGCTGCATTTAGGTGGATGTCCAACTTTCCTTCAAAAAAGAAACCCACGCGACGATTTTCCATGCACTAAGTAAATGCACCTACGAACGAGCTAAATGTATTTCGATACCTGGTTTATGAGATAAAGGTACGTGATAAAGGGTATTGTAATCCTTCTTCATGATGGGTACTGTTATTATCTTTTATACAGCCGTTACTTTCTCGCATTTTTTAAGTAACCATTTTGAGACAATGCAAGCCCGTTTCACGCGCGCAACGTATGTCGAGAGATCTTATCAGAGCAGTTTCGGTATACCAACTGGTCTATGGTGAAATGCATTAGTATTTTGACCGAGCGCCATTGATCTCACTTAAAAAGCTTTCACTTTAAAGAACTGTCAGATGGTCTGTCCTTCTCGATTTACAAAAGAACTTAAACAGAGAAATAACCTCAACAGGAGCATAACTACGTTACCAATAACCAACACGTAAGGCTGACCTATTTGACTATATTTTTTGGAATAAGATAATAAGACCTGAGCCAGTCTCGGCGTAAAAGCAGATACACCGCTAATTTCTTCTCCAAGAATGTTATCTATGCGATACTGACAGACATTTCGGTCCCCGCCTTTTTTAGACTAACAATCATAACCACTACGGCATGTGACGAAACAAATTTTTGAATTACAGGGACAATGAAATCAAGGCCAGGCTGGCGTGACGCGGGTGTGTTACTCTGTGTGATCCTAAAGAACTACAAGTAGGGCCTACGGTGGCTCGCACAGCCGGCGAATTCCACTTGCACGGCAGGCGCATGGTTGTTTCTAGTGCACACGAATTGACATATACCCGTGACGCTGTGCAGAAGCACACAGTGGGTGAATGTGCTCTCATTCAAAAGGACTAACATACACCGTTATCCTGCTCGTAAATGAAGCGATTGGTGGCTGCTTTTTGGGACATTTCTACGCAGCCAAAGCTACGTCAAAAACGTAGATTGATGAGTTTCCAGTGCGACCAAACCAAGAGCAGCTTCCTTCTCATTTTTTTTTGCATTTTAATGCAAAAGATTCTTTGGGTACTTCAAACACTTCGCAATAAGGCTGTGGAGGATCTTTCCTCTCCGAAAATTATAGACCATTGTGCCTGTAAAGGATGCTCCGCCACAGAAAGAATAATACGACCGTGAAACATACATGAGTCATTATTGATTGATTGTAGGGTTTAACGCTCCTACGCAATGTAGGCAATGAGGCGCGCCGTAGTGGAGGGCTCCGGATTGATTTTGACCACTTGGGTATTTTTAATGTGAGCCGAAATATTCGTACACACCGGTGTTTTTGCTTTTCGCCTCCATCAGAAAAGCGGCCGCCGCGGCCGGGAATCGAACCCGCGTCCTCGTGCTCAGCAGCACAACGCCTTAGCCCAACGCGGCGGGTATATATCAGTAATAAAGCGAAGCATTCATACATCCCGCTGATCCAACTTTGCAATACTCGCGCTACACGATTGTCTACCCGTACAGCTGCATCGGGGTACTTTTTCGAGGTACTAGCCAGTATGTATCCACAGCCCCTTAAAGAATGTGTCGCGTTGAAAGACAGTTATTGGACATGAACACTGTCAGTAATTTTTTGCGCTGCGTATCACGGATGAAAATCAGGGGCCAACCATTGTAGGACCCGTCCGGGTTGACGTCGGTGTCGAGGATGATGTAGTCGCAAACGCCACGCGCCGGCAGATGTCTCCACGGGACCCAGGACGTGTCCTTGGCTCCGCTGGGAAGCCGACCCGGAGCCACGATGGCGCACAGCAGCACGGGCTCTGCGAGCACCCATGGCGGCCGGATGCAGTGACAACCTTGCCGTATGTGTGGTCTCATAGCCCTCCCTTGAGCTACGTGCTAGCCCAATGCAGAGCCATCGCATATAATAAATCAAAACGTAAGAGTCATAATTGACATTTTTGAATGTGAGGATGTCATTAACAAAGAACACCCATCAGAGGTGATGAAAAATGGGAGCTGTTACAACGTGCAGCAGGTGCCACACGTGAATTTCGGCAGTGGACGCTTAAACTTGACGAAAAATGGACAATACTATCTTGCGCAAGAGGTCTGTAGCGCGACACCTTAGTTGAATGGCGTATGTTAGAAGCAAATACAACGAAGCAGATTACAAGCAGTGAATTTGTAACAGAGTATGATAGGGCGATAAGCAGGAATGAGGTACTTATCCCAGTCGCGGTTCTTGTGTACGTTGCCGCTTAATTACGGAAATTCACGGGTACATTTAGGAGTACTGATACCTGTGAGGCTAATAATCCTGGGAGCGCTTAACGACCAAGCATCGTAAATCACTTCTGAACATCCGCAGATGCAATTTTATGGCGCACAAGATCTACGTCAACGGAATATCTCTCACAAAAGGCAACATTACTTAAGGTTTAGATTCACCAACATCCTTCTGCACTTAGAATTTTTTGGCCCTTTCTAATCAAACTTAGTGCAGGATTCGGAACTTTAAAGTGAATTTTGACTTTAACGCCTATTCCTTACACCTTGCATGATGCATCTTCCTTCTCTTCTCCTCTGTTCCTTCTTCTTCTTGTTTATCATTATCACCATCATCACCATCGTAATCATCATCATCATCAGCCTGCTCACGTCCACTGCAGGACGAAGACCTCTCCCATTGACCTCCAACCGCTACGGTCCTACCCCAGTCGAGTCCAGCGTTTACCCCCGAAGTTCCGTATTTCATCCCTCCATCGTGTTATTGACCTTCCCCGTCTACATCCATCTATTAGTATCCACTCTGTTAAACTTATTTTCCACCGGTTTGCTGTTCGTCTCACTACATGTCCAGCCCAAGTATATTTCTTTTTCTTTATTTCGTACTATGATCTTTACTCTACTTTGTTCTCTGATCCGGGTAGCATGTTTCTTGTCCCTGAGTGTTTTGCTGAACACTATTCGTTCCATGGCATGTTGAGCCGATATAAGTTTGTTTTCTAGTTGTTTAGTAAGGTGCCAAGTTTCAGCTACGTATGTTATCACCGGTGCTACGTATGCACTAGTTGCAGATTTTTCTTTTGAGTGGCAGAGGCAGCTTACTTGGGAGTGCTTGCCGAACGCTCGCCAGCCTACACCTATTCTGCGCCTGACTTCTTTCTTGTGTTGTTTCTTGGTAGTTGGGCTCGAGCACTAACCATCTGTCCTAGGTAGTTATATTTTGTTACTTCTTCAAGCATTTGTTTCCATAAGCTGATGAAGACGTTCTTGGCATAGTTATTTCTCATTAATTTACATTTATACATATTTCTTTAGCCCCACGGCCGTACTTTCTGATTGTAGTTTCTCAAGCATTGTTTGCATGTGTTCTGCGTTCTCACTCGTCCAAAAACATAAAATGGCCCAAACATTCCCCGTTTATCCTTAATCCTAAGTTTTCCCTCTATAGCTTTCTAAATACACCCTCCAGACAGCAGCTTGCATAAGCAGGTCAAAAAAGAAACCGAGGCACAAAGACGGATGCACCATGAAATGCTACGAATGATATAACATTAAAGGGTTTCTTGGGTTTAGTTATTCCGCCAACTTCAAGCATTGGTGGTTATTTTTTATGCGTGCAGGATTTCTAAAGCTACTGTCAAGGCCAACGCACTTTATTAAATCCATGATTTCCAGAGGGTAAAATGGGTAATCGCTAGACGTAAGTTCTATGCTCAACCAGCCGGTGTGATGCAGGGACCAAAGCGTCCTTCTACCTAGCATAAGGTTGGTAGTTCCGTTTCGTGCAACGGATGCTGTACTTCCGACGGCTGCTAACCACGAATACACCCCCGTGTACGAAACGTCAGCGCAAGCCAAAGAACGTTCGCTGGTCAAGCCTGCCACAAGCCACAGCACGTTTCGTGGTGCAGATGCGGCGGGAACATCGAAAGTCTCCGCTTAATAGCTATGAAGAGAAACGCCGACAAAACACAAACGGCCGTTATTAAAGCTGAAAGCTGCCAGAAAAGCAGAGTAGAATAGGTGACAAGACAGTAAGCTACCACTTAGGTGTGGCAAACCATGGAAAGGACAGAAAGTACAACTAGATTACTCGTTTTTCTCCCATTTGGGCGGGTCGTAGTTTGCTTATGGAGGCGCTGGAAGAGAATACAGTACACACTCGTTATAAAGAAGTCCTCAAGACAACAAAAAACTTTGCTATTAGCCGTACTTTGTTAAAAGCGGAGATTGTTTGCTCTCAATGCACAGCAGTGAGGAGGACGAAACGCTTCGAAAGAAAGCTACTTTCATTATAACCAGCGTTTACTGTATACTCTTGTCCTAGATTTTGTTGGGTACCAGCCGACATGAAAAACTCAGAAGGTGTCTGCTACTTTGCTGCCGCAACCACAGTGGTTCTGTGCAGTAAAAATACAAATTTCAATGTCTGTGTGCTGATAAAACACTTATAGGTCCAGTTTAAAGAGCATGATTACGCCATAACACAAGCTTCGGTGTAAACAAAACAACCCTAAAAAGATAAAGTTGAATAAAAACCTTCGAGAGTAGAAGACATTTACATCAGGGTCGTCGTCCTCAGGAAACTGAAAATGCTTTATCCATTTTTAGGTGCATCCGATGCACACTTACCAGGAAAAGGGCGATGGCGTATTCGTGTAGAACTGGTCTTTGTGAACGCACTGGCGAGCTTTACAGGTGGTCGTACAAGGGGGGCTGCATCTTTGGCTACCTCGGCAGGGTAGACAGATGACGTGAACACCCTCGCATCGCTATCTGCAACTACAAACCAATTTTCATAAAAACGAATGCCAGAAGAGCAGGATAGGAGCAGTTGCATAAAGTATGGTGCGGGGAACTTTCTGCCTGAAGTGGTCGTAAATAGGCTCATAAATACGGTGACACGAATGCACGCTCGCACGCACCCACATAAAATTAAGGAACAGATTCACTGCATTAATCAGAAACTGGATGCTCACGTAGGACACAGAATTGACCAAGAAGTTTTACATAACCCTGCTTCTGGGGCAAACCATTAAAAACGGGGCAACCATATAGCCTGCCGTCTGTCGAAGGTAAATTAATATTCAGATGCTTGCGGCTGTTGAAACCAGAAATACACGAAATGCCACGAAAACAGGGGTAGGAATTGCATATTGTATTGTTTGAAAACTTGAAAGCAAGTTTTATTTGGTATGTTTCGTTAATAAACAAGTTGTTTAGCAAAGTTCAGGTTTGACCTCTAGATGCCGCGCCAATACACTTCCACTACGTTGACCAATACATCGCTAATACGTTGACCACCAAGCAGGCGTGCTCACAAGGCCCTGACTCCTGAAGCGGAGTTGCGGAACTCCGCTTCAGAATCATCCGCTTCAGCTCATCAATTGCGGAGTTTCGCATTCGATGAACTCTCACATGCCGTGTCATCATCTACATGACTTTTAATGCGTTTCTGCATCCAGCGCAAACGAAGGAGTTGAAAGGTGTCAGCGCCCCTGTATAGGGTGTACCACTGCAAACTGGGTGTTACTGAGGTGAAACGCGCTTGCAAAGCGTCAAAGCAATAAGTTGTTACAGCGCGTTAGTTTGGAAGCATGAATCCCCCAACGCATACACGTTTCCTGAAATCTCCCAGAAGAAGGAACATAGCCTCAACCATCTTCCTGACCACTGTGAGCCCGTAAGAATTACTACAGAAAGGTAATCGGAGGACCAAATAAGTCTTGGTACTTCACATTATGAAGACACTTGAGTAACAGCAGTGCTGGAAAGACTGAACTTATGAGTGTTAGTACATTATAGTTTATCCAGATTTCTTTAAACTCCGATAAGATACTGTTTTATTAGGCGAGTATGGTTGAGTTCGTTGAAACCTGCAACACGCTTTAAAAATCACCTTGAAAAATACGCAACCACGTTATTACTACGATGTACGAACATACAAATACTACTTTGTCGTGTCTTCCATGTTGTTACTAGATTCGCACCTGCTCAACACACGCGAGAACAGGTTAGTTTATGATCTCGTTTGCAGTTTTTATGCTCAGAATCCGCGAAAAAAACGTGAATTCCTAGAACAGGTGTTGAAGCCTTGCCGAAACTAATTGCATCTTGTAGATACGAGGTTTCTGTTGTAGTATAAGCCTGTCACATGTTCCCCGTGAGAAGCTCTCTATTACTAGGTGTTGATAAATACTGGAAGAAGGGAAGGCGAGGAAACATGACGTACTTGCGTTCGCCATGTAGATCGTGAGTCCCGCTAGAAACAGGACTACGAATACAGCCAGGACGACGATTATCTCGTCCGTGTTCCTGCAATGCACCGAGTGCATGGATGTGTAACGCATCACGATACATGGTTTTCTCACAAATACGAGAACTTTTTAGAACCGGATAGTTTAAAAAACACTTCGTGAACCTGGCACCTAATTCTGCAGGAGTAGTACTTTGTAATTACTCCTACAAATGCATGCATACCTGAGCATGTGTCCTCCCACGCACCCATGTACAAGCCGCCGCGCACACACACGCACACACGCACACGTAAACCCGCACACGCACAGACACGCAAACGCGCACCTGTTTGTGTGTGCATGTGCGTGAAGAGTGAAGAGGGGCTAAGTAGTTGTATTACGTGTCTCTCTCTCCTCGATTTCTTAACCTGACTGCTGCTTATGTTATTGAAAGGGCAGTAAATTTGATGATATGACACCACCAGGACGTGCTATTCTATAAGGTCCAGGACAATATCTCCAAAATGAGAGCCCACACTCACGTGATATTTATTCGAATCCCCTCCAGGTGCAGCATTTCCAGCTTACGTAATATTGATTTCAGGTTACTATTCTGAAGTGTTTTCGCGTGTAATGCAAAGTATTTTCACACAGGTCACACCGCGCACTACAGCTTCCTCTGAGTGCAGTTTCAAGTTTAGCACTGCTTCTCTACCAGGTTTCAGAGCCATAAAAACTGTTACAGTTGTAATGTATAGGCCGAATCCTTAAACACCACATTACACAAATTACTATTCAGAGTTCGCAAAAGTGTTTCCATGGTTTTCTCATCCAAGCCTACTTTCTCTTTCTTTTTTCTTCGACTTTCATCTTCTTCTTCTGCCTGGAACAGCATGAGCGCGCGAATTCTGTTTTTTGAGCTTGTTTCCATCTCGCACATGCTGAAGACTTGCTCGGCACTTTGAAACCGTCGTTTGTTTTTGTTCGGTGACCACTTTTTGGCGTACGGACCCAATGAACATTCCTAATTAAATGGACGCAGGAACTGCCGGTTAATTTATCCTCAAATGCACCTGCAGTTTTTCTTTTTCGCTAAACAATGGGACATCATAGACAAGTTCCAGCTGGTTCTACGGAGTTTCGAACATGTTCTGCACTGATTATCAACCGCTTGGCCTAGAAGGCTGAACTCGACGGGACTAGCGGCGGCATGCTTTCCGAGGCGTCTTTTTTGGTGCACGTGGACGGCATGGCCGCCCCTGTGTTGGATGTGTTGACGCCGCGTGACTGTGGTGGCTTAGATAGCGCGGTCGTAAAGGAGCTGCGAGATAGTGCTTTGCACTTAAAACGGAAAAGTATACAAACACTGGGTAATGTCGGGCAAATTTGCCTTTCCACCTGACGTCAGAGATGTTCAATGTACTTTTAAGTGACATTTACTTACACTGTCCCGTCCTTCTTTACACACAATCTACCGCCAGTACAACGAGGGGTGGTACACAGCAATGGGTAGATTGCCTTTGGAAAAAAATTGATGGCACGAAGAGAAGGGCAGATTATCCTCGATTTAGGATTTGCGATCCTGGCACAAAGCCTAGACAGGCAGTGCAGAAAACACAATTTGGACGTCATGCTTAGCGTTCTTTGTTCTGATTTTGCAAAATTTTGATAGCAGAATTAGTGACTTGCGCGCGTTTACGACCTACATATAAACACGTGTACGACGCATTTTCTTTGTCCCTTCATCTAGTTTTTTTTGTTTCGGCAACCGCATTTACAGGGAAATCAAGGAAGCCTTTAGATGCTTAGTCTTCTGATCAAAACTTTGCTCCGGTGAAACGGGTGAGATTGGATTTCTCAGTTGTCTTTTGTTAAATGTAAGTGTCTTGCAGCTTGTCGGGGACAGCGAACAACGTTCCCATATTTTCCAGTGTCTGAAACAAGTCCCGAACTTGAAACTTAACTGAAAAGGAACACGGGTTGCATATGAAATTTGCATAGCAAAGAAAGTCAGCTTACGTCCCGGGCAAACCTGAAACGATAAGTTCAGGATCACAGTTTTTAAACAGATAATAAAATTATCGTATTGGTAACAAAAAACGTTTCCAAGGAATATTACCTGCATAAACACGTTCAATCTCGACAACATCTGAAATTTGACGTGGTTTTAGCGAAGTGCAACGTCACCTTCTTCACTACCGAAGTCACTACAAAAAAACCTTTCTGTGTTAAGCGCATGACGTTTACGGTCACCCACCTCGTGCTTCTGACGATGGGGGCGGAGGGCGGGCTTGGCCTGTGAAATAGTTTAGACAATTGGAACAAATCAGTGAAAAGGACGCAAGTCAAGTAAGCTGCAGTGCCTGCTTTCTTTCCGTCAGGAGTTTCAGATAGAAGCTCTACGTTGTATTTCGTCTTTCTTAAATGTTCGAGCTACTATAAATATCCACTTACTTTGGGCCGAAACGGTTACCCAGCTGTGTCAAAGCTGACAAGACTGGCTATTTAGTTGGTTTAACAGCAAGGCGCCGTTAATGCTCGATGCTAGGAGGCCTTCAAAAGCCATATATTCGGTGAGCGCGCGGGTAATCGCGAACAACGGGGCCTGTTCACTGAAATAGTCTCCTTAAACTACACTATATGTATAAAAAAAACTGCATGGTTTCATTTTACTTTTGCTATCCAGATCCTCACATTGCCGCTTTCACGGCCTGACAAGAACGGCCGGGTTAATGTGACGACGAGGTGGAGAACACAACGCTGATATATATCTTGGAGAACTGCAACAACTTCCCGCGGTAAGAAAGAAGCTAGATCTGCCTATAGGCCATGGAAGTCTACCCGACATTTCTCAATACCTTTAAAAGGACGCGGGGTGTTACCTGTGTTGCGATACCCTTTGTACAGGAGTCGTGAAAAACGTTCCGAGGCGTGTAAGACGCTAAATATCAACATAGAAAAAAAAATCTCGTCTCTTTTGAAGGCTGCACAGACGCAAACTCAGGCTTACTACGATACAGAAGAAGCAGAAATTTCACCACAGCACTCGACCTTCAACAGTGCGTGCACCGCGTTAACGGCACCGATCCTACAGAGTGCTCCCTGTGACAAACTCTTTTCCCGCCAGCACTATGGCAGGGCCTATAACTATTACCAGAGTCCTTCAATGCTGCTATTACGCTACAAGTCTGAAGGAGTGCGATATGAAGGTGATGTATGGTGTAGGCGTTTTTTAATACGACCAAGTAGGCCGAAATTTGTTAGACAGATTTATTTGACTAGATAAAACTAGAGCAGCCAGTACAAATTAAACCTAGCCGAGCTGCGGAATGTCCGGTCCTGCAAACCAAGGAAGAAGCAGAAAGATACGGTCAAATTGAATTTTACGCAAGCTAAGATTCAGACGATGAGGCCTGATCTGACCACGTATATTTACTATTGCTTCTTTAGCTTCCTTTTTATGCGTCACAATAGATGCATGGGAGAAAAATAAAAACAGCGGTCTTTTCGCTAAACTACGTATGCAAAATGCTATTTGTCTTGGCACTCCTACGCGGCTAATATCTTTACGCATACAAAAAATACTTAGGCTTACTCGTAAACAGTACTTGATAACAGTGGTGACGTGGTATTTGTGAACGGGACGTTACAGCATCCCTCTCATCATATTAAAAGGCAAATGTACAATTCATGCCTTCCTGTGCAACAGGCCGTCCCTCCGTAGAGCGGTAGTGTCATCGGCGTATGGGAAATGGTGGGCAAAATCGTCGCCTCATACATCGCATTGCGTGGTGGCAGGCCATGAAGCACTGGTGTATACGATGGGCTGTACTTCTACAAAAGTGCGGTATCTAACCGTCTCTCAGGAATGTGCCGTAAGTTAACGAAAGAATGTACTCAGGAGCACCTCCCCAGGGAAACGCTCCGGTGAGTACGAAAAGCCGCCCCAGTCTGGGCTTTCCACCACAAGTAGAAAACCACAAGTTGCGCAACACATCGCTTCCGACTGTTTCTGGAAAAATCGTACTGAAGCCGATGATAGACATCCGTTTCTGCGAGTGGGTCGCTGCTCTTCTCTACTTCGTGACCCGCAGCCGCGATAATCTAATGACCGCTTCATTCGTCCGGCCATGCCCACTTCCAATTCGAGAGCCGAGACAGTACCAAATCTTAGGGGTTGTGTCCGATGATGACACTTTCAAAAGATATTTGCTGTCAGCCGCAGTGGTATGCCGATTTTATGTGGCAAGTCTATTCTCGGGGACCACGTGTCATCGCATATTAAAAACACTGTAGATAACTGATGAGCCTTTACAAAGAACCGACTTTTCTGAAATTGAAATTTTGGGGGTATTAGCGTGAAGCTTCATCTGGGCTAGAAGGCGCATCGTAGTGGAGCGTTGGGTGTTAATTTTTACTACTTGGGGATCCTTAAGGTGCGAGAAATCTCGACATCAGGCGTTTTCGTTTTTCGCCTCTATCAGAAAAACGGCTGCCATGACAGCAATCGGAGCCGTGCTCTTGGGCCCAGCAGCACAGCGCCTTAGCTACTGAGTCACCTATGCTTGTAAATGGGGCCCTATTCAGTGAAGCCTAACCTTCTATTTAGTTACAGCGCACCGTACGGACCTGAGCTTACAGCGGAAAGAAACAATGCGTTCACTTACGCGGAGGGATAGCCATCGCAGACAAGGTGCAAAGAAAAAAGAAGAGTCGGCCGTACAGCTTTTCCGAGTCTTCGTGCCGTGATTGCGGCGAGGCACCTTAGAACGAAGCTAGCGGCACGGGATAACGATGATGATGATGCCCTCAACCAATTTTGCACGCGATTACAAAGCGATTGGCCAGTACTGAAGCATCTAACGAACTCCCGATTGGCCCTAGCAAATAAAATGTGCACCGTAAAAAGGAAAAAAAAATAACGAAACAGGGATTATAAAAAATTAAAGCCGTTACAGTCAACGTGAAAGCTGTCAGAAGTGCAGATCTCCAATATTACCGTGCAAGCTGTGCGGCATGCACACAGGCTCACAGCACAAACTTAGCACTCCTTCTGCGATCCATTAAAAGGCACGAAACGTACCAGGCCCATCCTTCGCAAGCTTATAGGAGACAATCATACACGCACTACCACCACCCACCAAATCAATCACCTCATCCGAAACAGCGATCTACCCTCCTCAAGAACACCTCCACCCTCTCCGTGGCCACCTCTCTCGGCACCCGAACAACCCATCTCATGCCCACTTATGCCCTATATTCAGGTCCCACAAACGCAGCACTGGACAGCCCCTTCACCGCCGGGAAACTGCACCAGGCCCCCAGCAAGCTCACTAAAAATACGACTCGTGGCTATGATCGCATCACCAACAACATCCTGAGGCACAAGAACCTCTTCTTGCTCTCTCTAACCACCCTGGCAAGCTGGCACCCTTTGTCCACAATGGCGCCACGCTAACGTTACTCTCATTCCCAAACCCAATAACCGATTTCACCAAAATAACCTACGTCCCGTATTCCACACGTCATGTCTCGGCAAGCTGCTGGAACATAAGTTCAACGCAAGAATCACTGTTCATCTGAAAAATACTGCCCTTTTTCCGCAGACCACGTTTGGGTTCCGCAACCACCTTTCCACACAAGACGTCATTCTTCAGCTAAAAGAACAGGTCATAGACAACCGTATCAAAATTCTCCCTAGCGCAATCATAGCTTTGGATGTTCATGGTGCCTTTGAAAACTTCACCCATGAAGCCATCCCAATGTCCTGAACAGCACACGCTGCGGTCAACGCACCTTCGACTTATGTACGGGCATTTTAATCCGACCAAACTGCTACAATTCCACTCGGATCACTGACCTTTCCGACGTTCTCCACAACCCCCAAGGGAACCCCCCAAGTTCGGTTATCCCCCCTATTATTCAATATTGCCCTTTTAGATCTGCCTGAGCAGCTTTCCAAAATCAATAACCTTCATCATGCTCTCTACGCGGATGATCTTTACTTCTGGATCACCCAAGAATAATCCGGCGCCCTATAATCCGAAATAAAACAAGGGCTGGGCACCGTAATCAACTACCTCGCACCACGCGGTCTGACCTGTCACCACTCAAAATCAGTCCTTCTCGTCCTTCATGCACGTGCCCGTGGAAGACCCCCGAACCGGAACCGGACCCTGAGGTCATGATCCACAAGGAACCTATTTCACAAATGAACACCCTGCGAACCGTGGGAGTAAGCTTCCATGCAGATGGATGTGAGTGAGTGAATGAAAACTTTATTGAGCAGCACTCCTACCCCAACTACACTCCCCCATATGACAATTCGCTACCTCATCCGACGTATATGTATGCGCAAACACGGTCTTAAAGAAAAAGACACTTGTCAACCTGTGCAAGAAATACTACTCAGGGGGCTTACGTATGTCACTCACTACATCCATCTCCGACCCCGAGAACTATCGACGTTTGGTGCTCTCGTCCGTCGAGCCTTTATGATAGCCCTGGGACCGCCGGCTTTCACTCCCATCGTCTTCAACTTTGCCTACATAATTCACTCTACGAACTCATAGAAGCTCAAAGCAGCAGCCAACTCTCTTTCCTTACGCTCACCCCTAAAGGCCGCACAGTACTCCAGGATGTATGCCGTCCTATACCAGGACCCCATGAAGCACTACAGCCGACACCACCTCAGATACGGGACACCATCAAGTCACCCATTTCCAAGACATATGCATCCCGAATACAACAAAGAACATCGCAGCGCTCGTGTTCGCTACCTACATAAGAAGTATTCATCAGACACCGACACTTGCTACACCGACATCGCTCAATCCCCTTTCCCATACAACCCTAGCAGTCACCGACACCAACGGCACCATCTACACTGCAGCGACTTACAGCCATCTGTCTCCATCTGCAGTGGAAGCCTTAGCAGTGCACGCAGCAACGTCCGACTACCTGGCGATTATCACCGACTCGCAGCAAGCCTGTCGAAGATACCTCCTTGTAAAAGTTCCTCTACCGGCCCTAAAGCACCTACAAGCCCTAGCATTCCCTCCTAAATGAACCATCGTCTGGACCCCAGGTCACGCCTCCCTCCCCGGGAACTAAGCAGCCCACGCTGCGGCCCGCGAACTCCACAACCGGGCACTCCTGACAAGGCCGGACGACTGGGACACCATGACACCATGCTACACCCACTACCAGCCATCTACTCCAGATATGTTAACGCACTACCGCCACACCCAACAAGAATACCCTCCTCCAAATCGTACCCTCACCATCGAAGACTCCGCACCTGGCGGCGTCTCAAACAAATACATTCTTCAACGAGACCATCCTGTCTGATATCTCCCTCAGCTATTTCACTTACAACTGCCATGATTTCCACACCTGTTGGCCTAGGGCGCCTCTGATCACGGCTTTCACAGTTCTCCTGAACTCGAACATCTCAGGTTACGCTGGAAAAGAACTCCTTGCCAAACTCGCTTGTGCGAAGTATCGCTGACCTCTTTTCGCTGTGTTGTTCCCCCCCTTAATCGATGCATATATCTCGCGGATCTGACAAACTCTCCCTTGTGCCATTTTTGCTGCTAAATTGAATCTGAAAAACATTTCTTCCATTTTTTTGCCGCCGATTTTCTAATCATCGGAGAAGGCTGCTGGAGACTCCTCTGCGACGTCTGGTACTGCCATTGACTGTGCCAGTGCTTTTGTTATTTGGGTGCACTAAGCTGGGCCACTGCCATAGAGACGTCGGCAACGCCATCCACTTCTTCATTTCGGAGATAGCTCGCCTGCCATGCTGAACGTATTCCGATTAGGCTGATTTGTATCTACTTTTCCTACTAATTTCTCTGTTGTCTTTTTTCCGTCTATCTTGAACGTAGGTTAAATGCTTTCTTCTCCACTATTCTTGCATTATCCGATTGATTACCAAGAAAAAAATACAACTCTTGGCCAACCCGCCTAAATGTGAATGCGCCATTTTTATGGGCTCCCACCACCACCACGCGCCACTTCCTCTAGGTGTGTGGCGCCATAGCACTGTTCTCAAACAAGTGAGGTAAGCCAAACGCCCGCATTCTCTATGGGCCAGGTGCAGTCCTCTGAGGAGGAAGTCGCAGCTGATGGCCCTATCACCGCAACTAGCTCTTTCGAAGTGGGAGGAGGGCCTCCCGAAGAAAACACGGCAGGAAAAGCGGGGCCCGCCGCTCCGCCCGAGGCCCTCGTGGGCCACCAGGATGACTGTTCTCCACCGGAGCAGACGCCTTCCAAGGACGGCCTTCCTCCGCCCGTGGAGCTAGGAGATGTAGCGGCTAAAGAGCACAGGGCCAACCGGGTGCGGGTGAGTTGAATCTAGCGCGTAGTGTTGTCTGCACCTCTGGTACGGCTAATGATTGAACCGCAGAGATTATCAGAACTAGCCTTCCACCTGAAGACGGGTGCCCATCTCTACCTGTAAATAGGTTTTTTTATGCCAACGGACATTCTATCGCAAATAAAAAGAAACGCAGGACAGTCCCGGGCAAAACATGGTTCGGTGACAGGTATACCTTACAGTGCCGGCAAGGGGTGCGGCTGTTGACCTCGGCGGGCTCTTTTCTATCGCCCAAGACACTCATCGATTCATGAAGGCGCCGTAAAATTGTTCCATGCCCTAGAGAACAAAAGCCGGTTTGCTGCAAACTTACTATTTTCCGGAAATCTTTACTCGCTTCTAGAACCGCCCGCAGGTTCGCGCAATGAATGCACGTTATTTCTACTAACCCATCTGTTTCTTTGTCTTTGTGTGCAGCAGTCCAGAGAGCCCGAGGCGGAATTTACGCCCACAGCAGCTACTAACCCATCGGGCAGAACCACTGTTTCGACCCCTTTGAGCAGGTCGAGTCCGCCTGCGCTAACAGCCAGGCCGACTACGCCCGTACGACCGTGCAGCAGCCGGGGCCTGCGGATCTCCCTCCAGGAGAGCCCGAGCCCGCTGGCGGAATTTACGCCCACAGCAGCTGACATTCGCCAGGCCAGCCAAGAGCGAAGCGGAGACTCTCGGGCAGAACCACATGGGAGGTCAAGCGGCTCCGGCGCAGCGTACTTGGCTATCGACCCCGTGGGTCACTGAGCAGGCCATCGAGTCCGCCTGCGCTAACAGCCAGGCCGACTACGCCCGCCATACGACCGCCTTTGGGCAGCCCTCAGCCGCTTAATCCGGGCCTGCGGATCTCCCTGCGACCCAGCTGTTTCCGGTACCCTTTGCTTGACGGCTTGGTCCACGCCTCCCGAACTTCCAGTCGGTCCTCAGGTAGTCTGGCCTTGGGTGACGCTGAACAGGTTTCTGCCCGTGTATGCGGGGTGCATATAGTAGACAGCCAGTGGGCGGTGTTCCTCCAGACACACCTCTGTCCTTTAACACCGATTAAACCGTTCCACTTGTCCGCTGTGGATGTAGACTGCCGAGAATGTGTGGTGGATACCTCTAGGCGAATTCTTCAAACTCGCGGATGTAAATTGTGGCGTCACTCACTATCTCCTTCATGTAGTTTCTTTTGAAGTACGTTGGAGGTGAACCCTACTTCTGACTTGCTGAAGTATTCTAAAGTAATCAAAACGATCAGCTGAAAGGACCAACGATGTCGTGCCTATCTTCTCCCACTTGAAGGAAATGGTACCGGCTGCAGCGGCAAACTGGCTTTGCTGATTTGTCAACAGTGACAAACGGCACAAGCTTAGCTCGGCTATGCCAGGCCATTTTTCTCGGAGTTGTTGCTTTGTATACTGGGTGTGTAGCGTGAGCTCACCAACGAAGAAGGTAAGGTTCGGAGCAGCAGTCATTCATCACAAGTTCGTCCCGAACCCTGTAGAAAGGCATTGCTTCTGGAGGCAGCGTCTTCTATGGCCATCCTGGACGTTGTCCACTGCACCACTTGGCAAAGTACAGAATCCAGTTCCAATCCGTGAGGAACATGAAGAAACAAAGCAAACAGCACCTTCCGGCTCCGGACGGGCTCCAACTTCTCCTGCGGTCCGGGAAAGGGCATCCAATCTTGTATTCTATTGTGTAGTTGGATCCAGGAGAGACCCCTTCCGGTTTACAAGAAGTGTGGAAGCAGCTCCAGTGAGTCATTTATCAGTGCAGTGTGTTGATGGCGTCGATGCCCAGGAGATTTGTGCCTTGTGGTACCCGTAGAAAATGAGTTGAGTCCGGTTCCAGATACTCTGGAGTGGCAGTCCTTGAATGTTGATTTTTCTGCGTGAAAAATCCTCGCGCATGCGCAGCACGGCTCCACGAGGAAATCAACGAGAGTTTCTTGAAGGACTTGTATGCCACTCCGGTGCTCTGTTCCCGCGTTAAGTTGCAGTACGCTGAAGCTGTTGGATTGCGGCTACTTCTTGAAAGCGGACTCCTCTACGCTTCTCGCGCAGACTCTCTCGAAATGGCCTACCTTCAGTTGTTGAGGTCTTGTTCTTGCTTTGCAAATACTATTGGCTGCGCAACGGAGTCCTACTATTTTGTCCCGCACACGTTCGGCTGGCTGGGCACGCTCCGGCTCCAGCTTCTTCGTGCAATTGTGAGGGCCCTGTCCAACCAATGAGGAGCCTTCCAAAAGTAGGCTACGGTGTTGCTCGTCTTGGCGACGAGTTGGTCGCGTCACTCGTCGGCCCTGTCTAAAGGCCAGGAAAGTGAAAGTTCTCGCAGCGAAGAAACGAATGCGCAGACCGGCAATGACAACGTTAATGTGTAGAGGCCTCGAGCGTCTGTAGAGCCAATTCGTCGTCCTCCTCTAGGTTGCTTGTCCGGTACGTGTAGTAGATTCGTTGTCCCTCACCAGGCAATGTAGAAGGAGCGCCTTGCGGCTCTGGCAGGTACGCGTCGCTTGCCGACGCTCGAGGTAGGTCCGACGCCATTGACGGTATGGCGGGCTTTCCCGGTGTCGGTAGAAACGGCGGCGGCGGCGTTCCATTGAAGAAATGCAATGCCCAGTGACGTGGCGTTACAGGGTTATCCAATTTCCGCCGCCCAATCACCATGGCAGAGAGACCAGACGCTACCTCGTACCCACGGAAAAGAAGCCTTTCTTCTTGTTCCGATATTTATAACCGGGCTTGCGGTTGCTGATGATGATGCTGGAAATTGGCCACCTTAGCATTGTGCGCAACCTGGTGGCATGAACAGAACTACATTACACAACATAACGCCCACCGAGTCCAATCCAATGCTCTTCGCGCTTACGCAGCACGGCCCTTCAAGGTCCACGCGAAACTGCTAAACCTCGGCCAGTGTAGTTTACGCTACAAAAATTTTCGCGAACGGTTGATATGAGGCCATTTGCAAAACGTGAAACTTGTGGCGATCTCACTAATTGCCCATGTCATGGCTGCCATTCTCTCTCTGCTGCCGATATTGTACAGAAGCCCCAAACCACTGTGATATTTTTTTATCCAACCCAGGTAAAATGGTCAGTTTGGATTCATTTTTATGTCGTACATCCTGTGTACTACTGCACTTGATTTGAAATTGACATTAATATTTTGCCATTTTTCGTCCATTTAAATGTCATTCGCGGTGCACGAAAGGTTGCTAGATCTACTTTAGGCTTTGCATTCTTTCGCGAAACAGCAAATACATACACGTAAACGCAAAAAAAATGTTTGCATACTAACTGAACCGCTCCGTTAAAGTAAAAAATTAAAGGAGAACTGCCCCGAGCAGTGCCTCAAACAGCTAAATAAGCGATTTGTTACGAATTGTCTATAAAATTTTACTTTAACAAAATATATAGGGCGAGAAAATCTCTTCTGAGGGCATTACCGAGTCACGTAGCTTTATTACATTAGAGCACAACACAACAGCCGAACCACGGTGAAAGGAGGTGAATACGATGGGGAACCTTTTGGCACATGTCCCGGTAGCTTAATCCGAACTGCTTGTCCTGCGCTCAATGACGAATGTTTGGCTGCACGACGTCGATCCGTATAGTGCTTGCTTGCAAGCTGTCCGAGTTAGTTACCCTTTGCTTGACGGCTTGAGCTCCACGCCTCCGACCTCAGGAACACTTCCAGTCGGTCCTGCAGCGAGATCGAGTCTGGTCCTTGGGTGACGCCCGTGTAGGAGAACAGCAGGTTTCTGACCCGTAGTTGCATGCGGGGTGCAGCGGTAGATCCCAAGGTACTCTCTGACAGCCTCCTTTAGTGGGCGGTGTTCCTCCAGACACACCTGAACGTAGTCCTTTAACACACGATTAAACCGTTCCACTTGTCCATTTGACTGTGGATGATAGACTGCCGAGAATGTGTGGTGGATACCTCTGTTGCGCAAGAATTCTTCAAACTCGACGGATGTAAATTGTGGCCCATGGTCACTCACTACCTCCTTCGGATAGCCTTCACGGCTAAATATACTCCGCAAAAAGGACATGGTCGTCGCTGAAGTGACGTTGGAGGTGAACCCTACTTCTGGCCACTTGCTGAAGTAGTCTACTAAAGTAATGGCAAAACGACAGTCCTGAGGAGCCCTTGTGAAAGGACCAACGATGTCGATGCCTATCTTCTCCCACGGTGCTGAAGGAAATGGTACCGGCTGCATTAGCGGCACAACTGGCTTTGCTGATTTGTCAACAGACTGACAAACGGCACAAGACTTGATCAGCTGTTCGACGTGCTTGTTCATGCCAGGCAACCAGTATTTTTCTCGGAGTCGTTGCTTTGTACGCGTGATGCCTGGGTGTGATTCATGGGCGATATCCAGAAGTGTGCTCACCAACGAAGAAGGTACCACGAACTGTTCCCCTCGGAGCAGCAGGTCATTCATTACTGACAGTTCGTCCCGAACCGTGTAGAAAGGCATTGCTTCTGGAGGCAGCGTCTTGGCTGATGGCCACCTGGACGTTGTCCACTGCACCACTTGGCAAAGTACAGAATCCTGCGCAGTTGCAGTTACCAATTCCTCGTGAGTTGAACATGAAGAAACAAAGCAAACAGCACCTTCCGGCTCCGGACGGGCTCCATACTTCTCCTGCGGTAACCGGGAAAGGGCATCTGCGACAGTGTTTTCAGTGCCCTTCTTGTATTCTATTGTGTAGTTGGATAGCAGGTCAGGAGAGACCCCTTCCGGTTTACAAGAAGTGTGGAAGCAGCTCAGTGACGTACCATTTATCTGTAGTTGCAGTGTGTGATGGCGTCGATGCCCAGGAGATTTGTGCCTTGTGGTACCACGTAGAAAATGAGTTGAGTACCATGCCGGTTCCGAGCATGCCGGTTACTGGACTGGAGTGGCGAAGCATCCTTGAATGTTGATTTTTCTGCGTGAAAAATCAAGCAACGTCGCCGGAGAAAGGCTCCCCCACAAAAAAGAGAGCCTTTCTTCTTGTTACACGATATTTATAAGGCTCCCCCAGGCTTGCGTTTCTTGCTGGAAACGATATTTTGGCCACCTTAGCATTGTGCGCGATGGTGCATGAACAGAAACCTTACATTGTACACACACACAACACAATCCAAACCAATCAAATCCAATCCTCGCGCTTACGCAGCACGGCCCTTCAAGGTCCACGCGAAACTGCTAAACCTCGGCCAGTGTAGTTTACGCTACAAAAATTTTCGCGAATGGTTGATATGAGGCCATTTGCAAAACGTGATATTTGCGGGTGGGGGTCTCACTAATTGCCCATGTCATGGCTGCCATTCTCTCTGCTGCCGATATTGTACAGAAGCCCCAAACCACTCCCTGTGTCTCCCACATAATATTTTTACTCCTATCCAACCCAGGTAAAATGGTCAGTTTGGATTCATTTTTATGTCGTACATCCTGTGTACTACTGCACTTGATTTGAAATTGACATTAATATTTTGCCATTTAAATGTCATTCGCGGTGCACGAAAGGTTGCTAGATCTATTAGGCTTTGCATTCTTTCGTCCATTTAAACGCAAAAAAATGTCATTCGCGGTGCACGAAAGGTTGCTAGATCTACTTTAGGCTTTGCATTCTTTCGCGAATTAGCAAATACATACACGTAAACGCAAAAAAATGTTTGCATACTAACTGAACCGCTCCGTTAAGGTAAAAAATTAAAGGAGAACTGCCCCGAGCAGTGCCTCAAACAGCTAAATAAGCGATTTGTTACGAATTGCCTGTAAAATTTTACTTTAACAAAATATATAGGGCGAGAAAATCTCTTCTGAGGCACTTACGAGTCACGTAGCTTTATTACATTAGACTTTTGGCAGTCCGTCCGTCCCGTCGTGTACGTAGTTACCGGGATAACCGGGACTCGTCTGGGTACTTGTGCATTCGTCACGGTAGGGGGATTAGTTCCGCGGACCGGCACTCGCCATGCTCGTGCATTCGCCACGGTGGGGTGCGCCTCCTCGCCCTTCCTCATAGCCCTTCCGCGCACGCATGCGCAGTCGGGTCCCGTTTATCACGGTAACTACGTACACGACGGAACAGACGCACTGCTAAAACTCCCTATTTTTAGTTATGCGTAGCGTGCTTGCTTAATGACGTTAGCGGATCTTTTTCAGGTCCATTCCTCCGCAGTAACATGCTTGATAACCTATTACAGCCGTGCACGGAATGCATATCGAATTCCTTCCTTGAACTGTATTCAACAGGACGCTTTTGTCGGTGGCGTTACCGTTTTTCTCACGCCCCATGACGCAGAGTCCCGGTGCGGCTCCCCGGCACATGGTGTCGGTGGGTGGCTCAGTCAAGTGGGCCCTGGCGTCGCCCTGTTCATTGCCGGTTGCCTGGTGGGTGTGGTGGCTATCCTTGTGTACGGCACCGTCAAGAGCATGGGCCACCAGCGTCGCATTGTCGGTGGCTTCGACAACTGGACGCTCTTCCGGTTGAGACGACCGAGAAACGACTCGGAGGCTGGCAACAGCTCGGATGCGTCGTTGCTGGACGTGTTTCACGGCGCAAACCTGACCCAAGGCGCTGCCAACGTAACTCTTGCCAGAACGGAACCGCCGAGAAATTGAAGTTTACAGAGCGCATTTTTCTTCTTATAATAAAGTATTTTCTGCGATTGAGTGAATAATTAATTAGTTTAGTAATTATTTGATTGATTGATTGATTGATTGATGATTGATTGATTGATTGATTGATTGATTGATTGATTGATTGTGGGGGTACTTACATGTTAAGGAAGCAGAGGTGTGAAGGATATGGACGACCACCCGCGCTTACAGACGACAAAAATTCCAGGACACCTACGCACTCCTTATGAGGCAGTGAATGAGAAAGCATACTGTCCGATTACCAAACTAATAATGCAGGTATTGTCATAGACACTACGGTGACTGCTCCGCCGTCGGGTGATGCCGCTGCGCGAGGGAAACATATCACCCTTTTATCCCTGCGTGCCTCTCTACAACACTACGTTGCCACGGCGGAGTCTCTCCCCACGGGATAGCCTCTTTGCCCCTGGGGCAACGGAAAATCTCTTCGCGGGTTTTCCCGCGCCACCTTCTCTGAAACACCGTTCCGTCTTCTGTTCGCTTGGCTTTTGAAAGGAATCGCCGATAGATTAAGAAGGCTGGAAGCGTGGCCCGGGGCAGGGAAAAAGGTGTGGTTCGGTGTCCGATTAGATAGCTGTCATTCCTTACCTACACGGTGTATCACATCGGCTGAAGAAAGTGGCTTCAAGATATGGCGTGCACGTCGTCTTTTCAGCCCAAAACAAAGTGGCCAAGATTTGCCCTGTGGTGCAAAGGTGAGCAGACAAGAAAGTAATGCAGGGATGCCCGCTGCATGCTTCTCGCATGCGGCTCGACTGCTGCAACGTGGCGGAGCGCCTGTACCGACACTGGCGCAAGGACTCCCCTACATGTGTGGACTGCCCGGAACCAGAGACGCTGGAGCACCCACTCTGCTTCTGCCCCCACCACGCGGGCCCGAGAGCAGAGCTCCACCGAGCGCTCCAAGCGTCGAGGCCTTCCCAGCGCCGGCATGGAGGACCTTCTGTTCTCGAAGGGGCTGCGGCAACCCAACGGGAAGTCTTCGCCCATCTGCTCCATTACCTGAAGACGACCGGCCTCTCGCAGCCGCGGCTGTAGCCCGGACTGCAGTGCCCATACTGATGTACCCTGACTGACAACTTTCTAGGGCTGAAAGCTCTCTTTATACCTTTCTCTCTCTGTCTGCTTTATCCCTATCACTCCCCCTCTACTTCCCTTCCCCTGCACTGGGTTGTGTGCAGGTGAGCTCGGCGGCTTGTACAGAAGCATTCGTGACATCTGGTACGGCAGTGGCGACCTCCGGCGGAGCGTCGATTGCCTCTTGATGAGCGTTCATGACCCGTGGAAGGGCATCGTTGGCTCCTTGTGGTCCCTCGGTGACCTAGTCTGCAGCTCCTTCTCCTGAGGCTATGTCGCCCGCATCTGCGTCACTGTGCTCTTGATTATCGACAGTGCCATCGCCCCAATCCTTTTTGCCCGCAGCATCGCCTTTAGTCGTCGGCTTTGTGTGGTTCCACCAACTACATCTTAGCTTTTTGAATGGCAGGAGAAATGGGTCTGAGATGGAATGGAAATTTATCTTCCACGGACGCTTCCGATTTCTCCTAATAAACGTCGGCGGCCGTCTAGGGTTGGCGAACCGGAGGTTCCGGAGTTTGGGTAGAAATATCCTCCATGAGTCACGGCGCACTGTCGTCTTCTCCGGCCTTACGGAGGATTGCCGCTTGGCGATGAATGCCGTCAATTCGATCTGTGTCATTTACACGAATCTGGGTTTACAAGATTACCGATGCGTACCTCGAATCGGACGCGAAATAGTCAGCAAGCCGCTTATTGTGGAATGTCGGCGGATCGCGTCTACGATATATTTTCAGCTGCTTCGTTATCCGCTATCTTTTCTGTGGTTGTCCCGTCTCCATCTTCGATCCGAATCGTCCCAGTCAATTGTGCCGGAGTTTCTTTCTTCACGAACTGGAACACAGGGTACCCTTTCTCGTGCCTCTGTTATATTATGGCCCACCTCCTGTCGCAATTGATGTCAGTTTGGTAGTACTTTTCGCGTATAAAAGACGACTCTCACCACGGCGCACTGGGCGTCACCATCCCACCCCTTCGTGGGTGCATCGCCAGTTTTCAGGGGCAATGGTATTGATATTGGAGATCAGGTATTCAGAGCTGCGCTGAACGTATGAAGAATACTTGACAGCCCATTAATGAGAAGGTTATAGCCGTATTTCCTTGCAACGGCAGCAACATCCGGGGCCTGCTGGCTAGAGATGCGCTCTCACTCCCTGTCAGAAGTGTAACTTGTACAGCTGGCATCCCACAATGGTAAATCTCACCCGTTGCGATAAGTGTCCTGCCTTTCGGCGGTACCCATACATACGGGACTTGCAGGGCGGGGATGTGCTCTGGCTTCCTGTTATAAGAGTCACTTGGGGTGCTGGGATCGTACATCGGTGAAAATTGCTCGTAGCCATACGAGTGGTAGGAAAACGCTCGTATCGTGCACTCAGCATCAGCGATATGACGGAGCCTTGTGGTGTGCCCATCTTGCCGAGGTTCTTCTCGTTCATCTTAGGTCGCCCGCTTTCACCTCAGTTGTTCTGTTCGGGAGGAAGTCCTTGACTTAGTTCTACGTCCTCTTGCCCATGTTGAGTCGGGACATCTGCCTCCGGACTGCCGGGTGCTTGACTTTATCGAAGGCACACTGCAGGTCGAGACCAAGTATTGCCTTGGTATTCCTGGTGTCATGTGTCAAGGGCACCCCCCCCCCCCCGAGAGGGGATGCATGAAAACCCCGGAAAACGAGGAAAAAGAACAAAGGAACGGCCATTTGAAGTGCGGGCCAGGAGCGCGCCAATCAGCAAGCGCCAGCAGCCGACGCACCGAGGAATCATGGGCAAAGGTGGCAGCGCACTGGTCGGCCAATCAGGGAAGGCCGCGCATGGGACAAGTTGCGTATGACCATATAAGGACAGGGAAGAAGCAAGAAACCAATGAGAGTGCGCCACGAGAGAGCCCAGAGGGTATAAAAGCGGGGCGCACAAAGAGAAGGGGGGAGGCAAGACAACGGGAGGCAGACAACCAGGAGGCGGCCGGAGCACGTGAGCTTCACGGAACGAGCCAGGGGGACGCGGCCAGGCCATCGACCACGCCATCCGAGCCTGGGCGGGAGCGGGCCGACTTCGCATCGGCACCGTCATCCTAGGTGCACCACGAACCTGTGTCTTGTGGCCCCAGCGGCATCGGTCGGGCACCAGCGGCCAACGTCCACGCTCTCCGTCGACGTTCGTCTCGACGGCCCGAAAGGCTACGTTCAGGGCCGAGCCTACCTGGAACCTCCAGCGGCAGCGGCTACCAGGGGGTAGCCACCGAGGAAGCACGCCGCCGAAGGAATGACCGCGCGCGTCGAACTCCGGCATCAAGAACCTCCAGCGAGAGCGGATACCAGGGGGTAGCCACAGAGGAAAGAAGTGAGGACGCGCGGAGCCCACGCCGCCCAAGGATTGACCGCGCGTATCGAACGCCGGCACCGAAGCAAGACGAGGACGGCTACCACCAATCGCGGCCACGCAACGGGTGCGACACGTCAGCGCCGACGACAGCGGGGTAGGCCAGTCCAGTAGGGAGGCAGTTGTAAGGGACACAACTAGGGAGTTGTGATACGAGAGAAATGAATCTTGAACTTGATTAAGGAGTGTATTTGAACTGATAGGGTAGGACTTTATGGTAGAGACTTTTGGGTTTTGAGTTGAATTGTATATTGAGCTGTTAAGTTAGGGGTTTGTATTTGAGTTGTGTTTTGGGATTGTTAGAGGTTTGAGTGTGTATCATCTGCGTGTAGTTTAATTATTGAGTGCTTTGCGTTAGAGTTTTTGAGTGTGCATTAAATGTATGTTGTTAAACCCGTCAGCGGCTTCCCTGTGTCCATTGCTCTGAGCTGGTAAAGACAACCTACCATCGGTTCACGTGAAACCTGGAGTCTCCCTCGATTATGTGCTCCGTTGAATCATGCCGTCCTGAGTGCTGAGGTGCGCTCTGAAGCTGATGATTGTATCTGGGTACAGTTTTATTTCGAGCTACTCCTGCAATCTATTGAGCTGGATGTGATCTAGCATCTCTTCCACGCACGTTGTGGGCGAGATCGGGCAGAGGTTGTGCGTGCTTGGCGGCTTGCCTGGCTTGAGGATTAGTATGGTGTCGAAAGAAAATTTCCTAAAAAAACCTGGGGCTTGTACCCAGCATCAAGCATCCGAAATCGTGACTATACCACTTGGTCACCAATGCGGAATGAATGAATAAAGTTTTTATTCATTCATTCCGCCTTGGTAGCCCACTGGTAGAGCCGCGAGTAAAGCTTAGCGGTTATTTCAAGCAAACCACAGATCGCGCCACATGCAACAGAAAGCGCTTGGCTTGCACCCACAATGAACCGAAACTCGCCAGACAGCGAACAATAGTAACGGGCGGATTGCTCAGCTCTCAGGAAGGACACTGTTCTGCTAGCTGAGTTTAAAGTCATAAGTTACCTTCAAAAAATGTTTCCACAGCTATTGATATAATTTATGAGCTATTGATGTTTGATGATTTATTTTGTCCAAAAGTAAGAAAAGGAGGGCCGGGAGTGGGAGGTTCCAGACACGCATAGCTCCTTCAGACGACGGCCCGTGGCCCTTGAGCCCAGACGGCGCCCGATGCCACTCGAACGACAGCTTTCTTAAGCTGAGCATGGGAGCTGGGAAGGCATGTCTCCACAGCTGTAGTGCGGTTACCTGAACAGGTGATCTAAGCGTGGAAGGTTTAGAACCTTAGTATATATGTGAGTAAGTGATTCACGGTTCTCTCGCCATTTGCATGTGTCTTTGTAGGCGTCAGAATATGCGAATCCCGAATATGGGGTTCGGAAAACTACCGGCGTGCCGTTGTTTCCGGGCAGAAGATTCTCGCTCATTCAGGGTACTTCATTTTGCAACCAAGAACATCAAATGATATCCTTCTCTCGTATCGAGGCATTACACGCCTAATTCGCCTAACTTCCATTAGCTTCATAACGCCATTAGGCGGCTCGGCCAGCAACGGGGAAGCGGCCGGCCAGTGGCCCGTGTCCACTATATAGAAGTTTTTTCCTCAAAATATGCATATCATAAGGGAACACTGCCATTCACACAGGTCATGACAGCGCTTGCTTTACCATCCCCCTTATTTTCACTGCTTTCAGAGCTTCATGGACAATAGCTTCTTACTAGCGTCATCGCGTGAACATCTCGTAATCTGGGCACCAGGGCCCCGAACGTTCTGTGCACGCGCTATCCATGTATTGCGGGAAAGGTACAGCGCGATTTGCGGTTACAGTATAGCCTAGGAGTGTGACCTGCGCTTGTGACGAAGCTTCATTGAAAACGTTGAGCAAGCCGGAGTGAATTCCTCTGAAACTGG
Source organism: Haemaphysalis longicornis (assembly GCA_013339765.2). NCBI lineage: Eukaryota > Metazoa > Arthropoda > Arachnida > Ixodida > Ixodidae > Haemaphysalis > Haemaphysalis longicornis. The sequence continues at coordinate 81,368,631 of CM023456.1, read as the reverse complement.
TCATGGGCAAAACAAGACAAACACACGCACACGCGCCCGCACACTCAAAGGTTCGCGCGGGCATGTGTGCGTGCATGTGTGCGCGTGCGTGCGTGTATCAAAACAGCTAAGCTGGCAAAAATTGATCCGAGACCTTACTGAGTACTCTATGGATAGAGTAATTAGTACAGGCGAGGCTGGGAGTCAAATATAGAATGGCGGACAGAATGTGTACCAACAGCGATGGCCCGGACATTCCCCACTTCCGCTCACTGGAATTGCTGAAACGTACGAGTCCCTCCTGGTGGAATGCTGTAAAAGCTCACGTCAGCCTTACCTTTGCAATTTTCCTTTCTTCGCCATGTTGGCACTAATTTTATGAAAACTCTGCGCCCTGTTTCTTTACAAAAACGTCATCTATGAGTGTGTCATGACCACATTTTGAACAAGCTACAACTTTGGGCGAGGAGGCAGAGTGGGTGCACTTGGAAATGTGAAGAATGGTCATATGCTTGCTTTTGCCACGGCCGCTAGATAGCAAAGTAGTTGGCATTTAGTCATGTATGTACACATGGGAATGGAAGAATCAGAAACATATTGCTTTAGCAGTTTTTTAAAACAAATTCTTGTCAAACAAAATAGCTTTTTACATATTCACGAGCACTGGCACATAAAGACAGGTGTACGTCACGATGACGCATGAGAAGGGTAGGATCTAGTCCACGTTGAGCGCGAACAGGTAGGGTTCCGTGGCGTTGCCAACTTCCTTCGTTGACACAGCAGTGCGGCGTAACCCACGGGCCTGGTGCGTGCTGCCGTTGTCGGTGCTTGCAGAGGCGTTCGCGTAGTCGCCGGCGACGCCGGAGAGGTTGGCGACCAGCGATTTATTCTTCTCTCCCCTGGCGCGTCCTATGGCGTGCACGGCCAGCACGACGCCCACCAGGGTGACCACGAAGCCGGCCAGGCTCAGACAGCCCCAGCGGCAGACACGCCACCTGCTCCGCCTTTGCTCGCTGCTCGACGTCTGCGATGGGCAAGGCCAGGAAGAGAGAGAAAAATTAAAGCCGTTGCACTCAATGTGAACGCAGTCGGAAGTGCAGGACAGTTATTCGCCATAATGGGCTGTACTGCCGTTATCCGCTTACTGCTAACAAACCATGTCATTCAAATTTCCCGCCTTCGCAGTGATCGCGCGCCCCCTGCCTGAAATTGCGCCAGCGAGAGTTCTGTTCCCTTTGTGCTTTTCACCCCGCACGTGCCGGCGTTGCACTGCCACATTTTGCGGCACCATCGCAAAAACCAACCCAACGGGCGTCCTTAACTAAAGGAACGCAGGCGCTGCCGGTGAATTACGCATATATTTTTCCTCAAATGTACCTATATTTTTCTTTGCGCTAAACAACGGAAAGAAATGACAAGCGCCAGCGTTTAGCGAGTTTCGAACGCTTAGGACTATATAAACCGCTTGGCTTTCGACGCCTCTGTGGTACGCCGCAGCGAAGGGACCGTGACAGGCTGCACCGTAACGCCGTGGCGATATGCGTGGTTCCAACGAGCGAGCTAGGACGACTAGGCGAGCGCCCAAAGTGCTCTGCACTTAAAAGAGAGTTGCGGGAACAAGAATGGCCACCACTACTTCAAAAACGCGTTAGTGGTAATACGTGAGCCTTATGAAATGAAATATGCACGCATGGCCGTGAAATGAAACAAACAGAAAATATTGACGTAGAGAGAGGGAGGGATAAAACGGAGTGCCCGACGTTAGATGCAAGCAAAGAATGCAGCTGAATCTTACGCATCGCGTGCACACCTCAATCCGTATTAGTTGAGTGCACACTTCTTCTTGGCTGTGGAGTAACAAATATGTCTCGAATTGGTGATTCAGCATTTATAATGGCTGCGTAATACCAGTATTCGAAGGAACGTGCACATAGGAATTCAGACACCGCTTTAACTACTAAGCTGGGACACGGCAGAGCGGCTGCAAGCGCTGACCACCATTCGCTGACGGTAAAATTCATTCTCCAGTCGTCTCATCGAGAGGACGAACCTTGCAGGGGTGTACCCCACTGCCTTAGCGAGCTCCGTCCGAGTTGATCAATCTTTCTTGACACGTCCTCACAAGGACACGTGTCTTCTTGTGTCTAATACTGCTAATTTCTCGAGAGTACAAAGCGTCAGAGCACTCCTCCATACCTGCCAGGCTTCCCGAATTTTTCGGGATACTCCCGAATTTTGATGGTCTTGTGTATGAGTGTGCGACCGAAACACGAACATGCACCCATGTTTGGCGAAACCTTTCTGTCAGTCTGGCCATATTGCGCTGTAGTTACCTCACAATCGGATTCAATGCTACACCAATTTAAATCGTTGAGAGTGAACAGTTTAAAAACCGCAGTCGGCCATCGCGGAAGGGGAACTGGTCTGCACCACAGAAGCACTCAACGCGAGAAAATTGCACTCGGTTACCGAGCAACCATTTTGATACAACCCTCAGTCGCGTTTTTTTTTAGCGAAGTGTCGCGGGAAGGAACATGGAAGGAACATGGGCCTCGTCAGCGACGTCGAAGATTTATCAATAATGACTGGTGTAGCTTGTTAGTAGTTTGGACGAAACAGTGCAGTCCTGCTCGCTTGTAACTAAATTAAAAATTCAGGTGGGTTATTCTCTTCTGCTGCTACTAATGTTTCTATCTTTCACCCTGCCCCCCGCCCCCGGGTCAGATCTCCCGAATCCCATCCCGCCAACCTGCCAGGTATGCCCTCGGTGAACACAGCACTGACACTTACGCTGCTGGCAGAGTTGCTGCTGATAATGACAAAGGTATGGAAGAGTACGCCCCTACCTTTATCCATGTGCTAAGGCCTACCTTTCCTGAAAGATCACTCTGATCCGCCTCTGAACTGATAGCTTACGCGGTAAAACAATATTCTACCTGCCGATACAGACACCGTCTAGGCAACGCGGGCAACCGAGTTTGCATGCTGAAAGTAAGAAAGAGTACGTACGTCGTCCTCATACTCGTTGTACCGGGACAGTTGGGAGAGGTGGAACGTGCGTTCTGCGTGAATCCCGTCGAGATTCTCTGCATTCGAACTGGCAGACTCCTCCTTCTGCGTGTAAGAGAACGGGGGGGGGGGGGTTAGTCCAGAGGTCCCAGGTATGTCTGACGGCAATATACCACGGACGATATGTATGCAGGAGCTTCGCAACTTGGCACTCATTGCAATTACTTTTGCATGGCTGAGACACCCACTTGGGCCAGTGAGGATCGTTACCGTCCCGAGGTTCCATGTACTCGGTAGCCAAAACAGGGCTGAATGTTCACAAACAACTACTAATCGCATTCTCCTAAGGCGCAATTCATCTGAAGTAATTAATAAGATTTTGCTAGTTCACACCTTTGCAGAATTTGTACTTTTCCTTCACGAACACAGGGAATGGGGTGAAAAACAATTTGCAGCATGTAGAGGGGCGTTTTTGTTACGCCATTCGCACATTATGAAACATTAGGTGGTTCGTCCAGGTTAAGCAGCTAACACAAATCCTAACAGAAATTGTGTTTTTACATCATCCAGAATCTATTGCAGGTGCTGTAATCCCTTGGTGGACGAGCAGGCACTACGTGGCCTCCAGATGCTAGTGGGTGAAGCAGCATGGTTGCTCAACGCGTCTTTGCACGAGCAAATTATCAATGGTCGTACACATTCATGCCGGCTGTTGAAAACTTCCTTGTCATAATAATTACCCTTCCAAGCTGTTGGACCTGCAATAAAGGGCGCCACTCATGGTGAACTGAATCAACGAGGTTTATACTTCCTGTACAGTCTGCTCTCGTTAATACGAAGTCCACGGGGACCGCGAAACCCTTCCAAAAAATTGAAATTCCGATAACATAAAACGCACAAAAACAGCATTGTGTTTAGTCTACAACGCGTGTCCCTTCTTGATTTTGTTTAGAATCTCGACTGTCGTCACCAATTCTAGCGTACGACACGGGTTGTTCTGATAGTTAAGTCTTATCGCTTTAATCGACGCCTGAAGCATCCACCACCCAAAAGGCTCACATGGTGATGTCGGGAACAAAGAAGGTTGAGGACATGAATAAAGAGGGATACATACGCTGGCGCGAGACTCGACTGGGCTGCTCCTTTATTAATTTTGCGCTGCCCAGTTGCGATGGCTCCAACATAGTGCAGAGAACGGCGGTGTTTTGGTGCTTAAAATTTTGAATTTTATCGGGAAATTATGATCACCTCAATGCTTTTTATTCGTAATACCTTCTAATTAAGTGATATGATTGGCTTTAGCTTCGAATTATCGAGTGATTTCTTTCACTTAGTTCGGCATGTGAAATTGCCGGTACCAGTAAATGACTTATAATTAGCCGAAAATTCCAATTAAGCGACTTCAGATTATCGAGGGTCGACTGTATTTCGTTGGTTCATGCTCCCCACCCACCGTAGGTGACGTATTTTGTCAATTCTCTCCATTGTGTCGCCCTTAGTAGCTGTCCCTTATTCACAATTTTGATGCAGAAAAGGGTAATTTTTTGTTGGTCTGTAACGCTTTTGGAAATCAAATGTTCGCAACGCGTTCGTACGGCGACCCTCCCGTCGGTCAACGTCCCTTCACCCCTCAATCTTTTTCAACCAAGACTTATAACAGTGCCATCAGTCCTGTGTTTTCAAGCATGTAAGTACGGTCGCAATCAAATTTTGTGGGGGGAGGGTGGGGGGGGGGGCAAATGTAAATAGGAGAAAAACAAATCAAAATACAGGCTCGCCTATCGAGTGAGCCTTGAATGCTTTTGCCAGAAAGCTGGCGAAGGCAACTGTCTCTCCTCTGTCCTGATGGTCACTGTCTCCTCCTTCGGTCCCACTTAAATGTTAAAATATTGTTTTGAATTTTCTGCGGCCCGAAAACTTTGCGCGGGATAGAAAATTCTGGCAAAAGCTGCACAATGCTTTTGACTTTTGCGCATAGTACAACGTAGCGTAGCCATTTGTTGCACAAAAAGGACTAAGGGTCGCATTCTGTGTCGCTCCTCCACTCCATTTGCTCCCTCCACTCGTCTGAGGGGAGTATTCCGCAATGCTTATGCACGGGGAAGCCTATTTCAAGGACCTCCTCCGCTGGAAGTTCGCGTGCAGGAAGGACTCAGAATACCAGGGCAAAGATCTAACTCAAGGCAATGCGGACGCACGAAAAACTGCGTAAAACTAATGCAAGAGAAAACTTCAGCGCGAGACAAACTGACCCCTTTTAAAGCGCCGCCTTACAACCACCCTTTTCATTTTTACACTACTGGTCCGCCCCTGACACGCCCTAATTAAAGACTACGAGCAGAGAAACTAATAGAAAAGACGAGCATAGAAACTACTAGAAAAGACTACGAGCATAGAAACGAGCATAGTTGTTGCATAGCATTTCACACATCTACCTGTGGGGTTGTGTCGACAGCGACGCAAAAATACCACCCCACCCAAACCTAACAAAATACTGTGTGTAAGTGAAATAAATTCAGTGTATTCCTTGACCCACCACCGTGGCTCAGTTGCTGAGACGTTGTTTTGCTGAGTTCAAAGACACGGGTTTGATCCCGGCCGCGGTGTCTGCTTAGAAGGTAAAACGGCCATGTGCCCAGATTCACGCTCGTTAAACATCCCCAGGTGGCCAAAATTAATCAGGAGCCCTCCACTACAGCGCGCCTGATAGCCGAGCTGTAGCTTCGGTGCAGAAAACTCGACAATCAATCTTCTGACTGCCTTGAAAGATTGAGGTCCCAGTGTGGAGAGCACAGCATACTTGAGCCCAACGTCGATAGACACCTAAAACTACTATTTGCTCCAGCTTCATAAATCTTGTCTCAAAATATGGTAAACTGAGTAGTTACCTTTAAAAAAAAGAAATCGAAGAGTTTGGATTGGAACTTCTAGACTCAAGACACATCTCGGAGGTAGAACTTCTGACGAATGAGTGTGGGCTTGTTCGAAGACAAGCCGGCACTCATTCTTTGTAGCCGGTACTGAACATGTGCGGTAGAGCGTATAAGCATTGTGGTGTAGTGGCGCCCTCTAGTGGAGCGCCCGCTCACTGTGTGCGCTTGGTTGTATTAATTGTAACTAGATGTCGTTGCTGTGGTCGCACGTGACGGGTCACGTGCGTATGCGTTCGGTGTGTCTTGTCGAACAATAAACGTTCTCTTTGGTTCTGGTCTTGGTACGAGCAGGCCGCACTCTTCTTCTTGGGCTTGTGGGTGGGCCGGCGCCGGCCTCGCTCCGTCGCTGCCGAGGCCGCTCGCCGTCGCCCACGACACAACAAGCATTACCGGTAGGGTTCAAGATTTCGTGCCTATTGCATTAGTCTACGTGTAAATGTAGACATAGACTTCACCCCCGATTACTAATACCAAGTATACGAGTGTTCATGCTAGGATTCATTGGCTAGTTACAATAGTCAAACAAAGGGCCAATAAATTCATGCATTCTTGGTCGTACAGCTAGTGAACAATGGTTAGAATGTTCAAAAGATCAAACGATGCACGTAACAGCGTTGTCACCTGTGCATTTCCGATGTCCGGTTGGGACGAAGAGCCCCCTTTGTTGTGGCCTCCGAGCTGTTCGCCTGACCCTTGGCTCATGTTTTTTGCGATCAATGGCAACAGAAATTACGGCAGGGTTTGTGCCCTAGCCCCCAGGTTGCCTAGCTTCTTCTTTATCTTCTCATGATGCTTTCTGGTGTACTGCTCTTCGCACATAAACGTAGCACGTGCCAATCGGAGAAAGATTACCTCTGCTAGCTACCCATCTATAAATATTCCTAATCCTAAACTAGAGAAAAAAACCAAACGCTAAGAATGTTGCAAAAACGAAAACATAGGAAATTAGGAAAATAGTAGTGCATATTTGTCTTCCGTAGTCGTTGACAGCTGCATTGCCCAACAGGAGTGCCAGGTGAAGGACTACGTACTCTCAACAAATCTTTAACGGAAACAAAACGGCACATGCAAGACTGCAGGCAAGACTAAAGTCTGCAGGCAAGACTTTAGTTAATTTTAAAAATTGACTTTCGTAGGTAAAACTGTTCTTCTGTCGCGAAGTTATGAGAGGCCAAGACGTGCGCAATGATACGTGTTCCAATTGCTATTTACGGTAACAATTGACGGGAACTTAAAATTAACTCTTTAGTTATTGCACTTAGGCGTGTGATTGTAACGTGGAACTTGTAGGGGATCCTAAGTCAATCGTATATCCGGTTATGGCGTAAATATTGAGACGAGGTAGACGCCGTTAGAATTAGCTGTATTTACACTATTTACAAAAAGAAAAACTCGGAGACACAGCGCATGACCGTTTTAGCTTCTGCCGGGCGTCCGCACCGATCGTCGTCCTTGTCGTCCTCCACGACTGTGCCATATGCCGTGCAGGGGGATTTCTCGTCAGAGCAGTGGCTTCAGCAGCTTCGCCAAGGAAAGCTGCACCGTAACAATATTATTGCCAGCACACCTGTGGGCTGCGTACTTCTGTCCTCCGGACGCGCTCGTCTGGAGCTCGGCGAATGCAAAGCGCCGCAAAGCCATGCCCCCATGTTAGCGTAACTCTGAGCTGTATACGTCACACGTATACGCCGCGCTTTATCACGGCCGGGCTGGAGCGGAGGCCTCCGCTCTATACTCGGTTACAACTCAAGAACGGCACCACCTAATGTAGTGTATCACTCCGCCAAAGCGCCGGACCCGTGACGTCAGTGCGCGCGCGTTTTGAAAGGGGTTTGCTATGAATGCGTGATATCGTCTGCCTTGTCTCACGCAGTGCTTTTGTCGTCACTGGAGTCGTTTATAAGCATATTAAGTCCAAAAAATTACAAGAACGGCTCACGCCATGTTCAAAATATTCCCAGTAACGACTTACTTGCGCCGCGCGGAGAAACATCCGGCTACGGTGATAAGGCACAGCGGCAACTTCCGGTGCCGTTCTTAAGTTGTCACCGAGTATAGCCCGGCCGTGGTTTCACCTTGTCGCGAACGGAAAGAAGCGCGACGTACGGGTGACATGCACAACTTTGAGTGACGGCAACATGAGCGCGTGGGTTAGCGGCGCTTTGTCGCCGCCGAGCTCCGGGTGCGCGAGTCCGGGGGACTGAGGTACTCAGCCCATAGGTCAGCAAGCAAATGCAGTTTCGCAAATCTAACGCTGGATATGGGGTTCACTGATGACCTTTACAATGTCCACATAACATTCACACGCCCAACCGTTGTAATTAAAAGCGTAAGTAACAAGTACTAGTTAATTGTTGCTCTAAATAGCAATTCGAACTTGTTATGTTGGGCCCGCCACGGGTTCTGATACTTCGCGCAGGAAAAACACACTGTGTACTAAATCCCGGAATAGAGGTTTTGTCAAATAGAAGATTGCAAGAAATTGGCGCAGCTTGCCCACGTGGTGCAACTCAGGAGAAACAGCAGACCTTGGGTTCCTTTTCCTGGTCAGCGGACCCAGCTGTTGCGTCATCATATAATCAGCAGCAGCCCACTAGGTGCACTGCAGAACGAAGGCCTCTCCCACTACCTCCAACCGGTCCTGCCCCGCGCCGCTCTAGTCCGTTCTTTACCTCCGAATTCCCTTATTTTGTCCCTCCGTCCAGAAATTGGCCTTTCCCTGTTCCTAGAGCCGTCCCCTGGTGCAGCTATAGTACCGGTTGCCTTTGGCAGCGCTAACTCGGCGCCCGGAGCGTGAGCTGTTGTTGTTCAACACGCCCCCAACAGGAAGATCGACATTGTGTGGACCCCGGGACACTCCTCACTAACGGGCAATAATTTTGCCCATAGACAAGCCTGCGAACTCTCCTTCCAGGCCTCTGAGGAACCACCAAGTCTCGTTCCCCTGCTCACATTTCAAGACATCACCCAACATTACCGCACATCAAGACAACATTTTCCCCCTCCTCACCCGCATCTTACTAGAACAGAAGAAGTAATACTCCGGAGGCTTCAAACAAACACCTTTCCTCACCCAACTTGGCTACATCGGATGTACCCCACCCAATACTTGCCACATGTAAATTCTGCCCTAACCCATGTAACCTTATACACATGATCTTGGGGTGCGCACACAACCCAGCCCTCCCTCCTTTACCCACTTCCCTTCCCCTTCCTGAGCTGTGGGAGAACCTGACGACCAGCGCCGGCTTGGATGCACAGCAACTCCTGGTGTCCAGGGCTGAGGCAGCGAGGTCGTCCCATGGTCTCCTGGACTGAGGAGCCACTCCCACATCACCAGGCTCACTATAAAGTTTTTCCTCCTCCTGTTCATTTTATGATGGAACATACACACGTGGGGGATTGGCAAAAAAAAATTGGGTGGCTTTTTGGGGCTATAATGCCTGGGGAAAGGGTTACCGAATTATATAGTAGATCTACGGAAGAATCAGTGATTGATGCAATTTTTGGGAGCATAGACTAAAAAAATTGAACGGGTTAGCAGGTCATGCGTCTAGTCTCTGATATGTACGCGTGAATGGCCGCAATAATGCCTTTATGACAAAACCCCAGGGATGTGTCCCCGAACGAAAGGAGCACGGGCATCAACCGAGTAAGGCCAATACGTTGAATTGGTGCCGCTAGATACCGTTTCCGAATGAACTAAAATCTCCATCAGTACAAGAAAAAGTGTTAATTGTTTCTTTTAGCACAAAGACCGAGGAGGTGAGACCAGCGCGATGCAAATCAAAATTAAGCTCCGGTATTCTACATCTGGTACTGGTTAAAGTGACTTCTCTCTCTCCGAGAGCGTTAGAATGCGAAAACAGCGCGATCAGATATCCGCTGGCTCCGCAATAGAATACTCGCAACGGAACTGTGAAAGCTGAGGGCGCATTTCACCGCGGCTAGGGACACTTGTAATACGTTGCTTAGAGTACCATGGATAAAACCACGTTTCTCCGCAGGGTAATGCTTTTGATCACGGTGGAACGGCCTGATCATGGTGCATAGAGGAATGCCCATGGGCCTGTGGCGTGTGCCGCCATGATGGTGGCTGCTTGTCCCCGTTGACAAGGCGACACCAATGGTTGACGGCATGCGAGCGACGTCAGTGAATACGACCTATAAAACAATACCCGCCGCGGTGGCTCAGTGGCTAAGGCGTTGCGCTGCTGAACACGAGGTCGCGGGTTCGATTACCGGCCGCGGCGGCCGCTTTTCCGATGGAGGAGAAAAGCAAAAACGCCCGTGTGTACGAGATTTCGGCGCACGTTAAAGATCCCCGGGTGGTCAAAATTAATCCGGAGCCCTCCACTACGGCGCGCCTCATCGCCTGCGTTGCGTCGGCGCCTTCAACCCTACAATCAATCACGACCTATACAACTTCAGCAGCACTTTCACGGGGCGAACAATCGACATGCATGACAGCATCATAGAAGGCCTCGGGCTGGAGCAGCTGCCAAACTCTTGCTACGGTGCAGCTAGAATCTTCGCCCACTTTTCCAAGCGCTGTAGCAGTTTAGTAGAAACTTACCCAAATGTACGTTGTTCTTCGAGGTACTATTACGAGCAATATGAAAGGGAACACAGGAACCCGTGAAAAACACCCTCAGACCCAGCTATCAGTGATACGCAGCGGCCGCCGTCCGAAACAAAGTGGAAAGGGGGACGCTGTTCTAACAATTGCTCCCATTTCCGCCGTGTGCCTTATCGGTTGTCGGAAGATACCATATTATCGGCGTAATGAACTTAGCTGCTGCTTTGTAGAAATCCCAGCGGGGCGGGAGTGCCAACAGTTAGGGCAAGAGCGCCCTCCTTTCCCACTTTGTTTTTCACAGCGCCAGCCGCGTATTGCTCCGAGCCTGTTTCGAGGCTGTTTGCCACGCGTTCCTGTGTTCCCTTTCATATTGCTCATAATAGTACGTACCCAGTCGGCTGATAACCGCAGGTAGCGTGAGGGGCCAGTCAGAGCGGGAAAATAAGGCCCAAGGATGCTGGGTGCAAATGGCACAATTAATGCCGACACAATTAATGCCACATTTACTATTAATTTATTTTTCCAAGGCAAAAATTCGTATCCACCTACAAAACTTGAGCCCCTTTCTTGAGAGAAAGATGGTTAAAACTCAAAAAAGGATGGTACGCCTTTTCTTAAATCAAAGTGAAAAGTCTAAAATATGAACTGTTTCTACCGTGTCGAAGTAGCGCGATGGGGTATGGCAGCTTCATAAAACGAAGGACCCAGGTTCGGTACCCACCGTGGGATGCGTTGATTTTCTTTATGTGCCTGATGTGCCCCTGTGGACACCCATTGTGTAAGTTAGCTTTCCTGCAGTGCGTTTTCGGCCGAACGATTTGGATATTGGACTTTCAAGACATTGGCTTTCGACCAGAAAAAGCCACGCATTTCAACCATCTTTCCCTTCGCCCATGATCATCATCATCGTCAGAGAAAGTTGGCTTTCTGCAGTGCGTTTTGGCGTGGGGGGTCGCCATCAGTGAGGAAAAGGACACTCAGCTTTAGTAGCACCCCTTCGTCGTGACGCTGACTACCTTAAAAACCCATGAGAGCAGGCCAAGAGATCCCTGTCATTTACCTGGTATTGGTAATCTTTATTTGTTACATACAAAGAAGTTCACCGTGTACGCATTATAATTGCGGGAGACCTGGGCTCAACAGGTTTGCCATCAAGGCAAAGATGCTGAGGGGGACCAGGTAGACGAGATAATATATAAACGAGGTCGGACACAACGAAAATAATTTCAGTGATAATGATGATGAGGAAAATGATAGCAACTTTATGTTGCAAAAATCTGGGTGAAAAAAAGAAGGGAAAGCTGAAGCCTTACCTGATGAGCTGCCGGCCGATGCATCTTCCGTCGAGAGGTAGTCGACTAATTGTTGTGGTGAATTCTGGGAAATCCTTTTTGCGACCTGGGAGGAATCACGATTATGTAAAAAAAACGCGTGCTCATACGCCTTCATATATTTCTCGTTGAGATTCTCCCCGTCTGATTTTTGCTCTAATTTATGATTTCGCACTTCCATCTGGTTATCCTTGTGTCAAGCCTTGGTCAAACGTTTCTCTGATGGTGCGTGCTGCGCTTCTGAGCGAGCAGTAGCACGCGGGAAAGTGCCATTCATTGAAGGTCATCATCAGCACCAGCATCATCGTAAGTCATAGCAGAAATCATCATCATCGTCGTCGTCGTCATCACCGTCATCGCAACCAACAAAAGATGAAGAAGAAACCTGAAAACTGTGGGAGACGGGCTGATTGATCTCCTCGCCTTTGGTGAGGACCCGACCAGAAAGAATCTTTGTTGCATTCATCGCCACAAGCATGAGTATAGGATCAGAACAACTGCGCGAAGGCCTAGCCGGAGGAGATTCCTCGTCGAAAGCGCGCAGCTGGATTTTAACCCAGGTGACCAAAGTGCCTCCTTCATGTTTGTTGAATTCGTCGAAGTCTTAACGACAGCGCTTTAGCTGCGCCACCGCGTATGTATCAGTTTATTTCTAACCGTAGCTTTACATACGAAATGGCGTTTGATGCTATACCGGGATAAAATGGGAAAAGTAGTTTGTAGACTTCACGCACTGTTTTTGCTGTCGTATATTTGAAAATCAGCAGCGACAGAGATTTCCTAGAAGCCCAAGTGGACTGACATTGAGACTTGCGAGTAGCATTTCATGAAAGCCAGGTCCCGAAATTATATACTAAAGCAACCATGAAGGGCGAATATGTCTATCAGGAGCATTATTCGTGCGGCTCGTACACGCAGGCAGGGGACAATGAGTTCGACCACGGAGACCCCTGAGGCGATCCGCCGGGAGCGTTCTTCCACCTCTCCCAGCTCTCCCGGTACGGCGAGTCTGACAACGACGACGTACGTATCACCTCATGCTTCGAAGCTAGGATCACACAAATGGCGTCCACGAGCGGTTTGGTGTTCAACGAATCTCGAATAGATGAAGAAACATTGTTCCCCTGTTTGTGTCCTGAGGAGGGGTTTGACCGGAAATGTAGAAACCGCCATTTAGTGCCGCTGCTAAAAATGCCAGTCTACGCTAGCCTCTCCTGGGTGTGTGCTCATTTGATGATGTGTGAATTTTTTGTGTCGGCCATCGTTCCCGTCTAACTCGTATTCTTCTACAGCGAAGGCTCACACTGCCTTTAGCGAAGCTTACATCGAGCAAATCATAAACCCATGGGGGTGTCGACGAATGACGCTTTTAGAGAGAATAGTCCGTCCTTTTAACCGCGAGACGTCCTTCTAAACCTCTAAACGCTGAAATTTTGGCCTGTCTTTCTGTTTCTCTGCCACTTATTCAACCGCGCGCAAAAAAAAAGAGGCAAAAAAAAATGCTTGCGCAGGAAGTATAGGTAAGCAAGACCATTCCAAACTATTAAGCGTGCTGCCATGAGACGTAACGTTTTTTAAGCGGGAAGAAAATCTCAGGATTATTCAAGGCAAAATATATAACTACACAACAGGCCGTACCGACGTTCTTCCGGTAAGGAATACACGATGAATTAGTTTTTGCAAGAAAAACCACAATGCGCTAGAAACGGTATCAGACGGAGAATATATAAGGAGGAAACCACAAGGAGCGATTTTAGTGAGTGATGCGAGAAACTTGACTTAATATTTACAGTTCTCTAGTAGTGCGGGTGTCAGCGGCAAGCGGTCGTCCACCTTACAAAACGATTCAGCGTCTAAAGATTCAGCGGGACGAGAGATACGACGAAACGAAAGATCCAACAGTGGATCATCCATCTCTTTAAATCTTTCATCTCGTTGGATATTCAGGCTGGATTAGATCTTCTGTCTCGTCGGATCTTTCGTCTTTGTGGATATTCAGACTGAATTGGATCTTCTGTCTCTGCAGATCTTTCGTCTCGGTCGATATTCAAGGCTCGTTTGGATCTTTCGTCTCGGTGGATCTTTCTTATCGTTCAATACTGAGGTTCTTCGTGTTATATAAACGTCCGAAGCACCCTACAATCTCCTTCAATGACTAATTCCGGGAAATAATAGCGAAAACGTCTGGGATTTTTTTTTTCAAATTTATAACTTTGCCTAAATAAACGATAATTTAAATCGAACTGTACTCGAGGAATTAGCCGTTCCACGTGGTCAGGGAAGAGAGGAAATGCTATTTCCGAACAGTATAGGATGCCAGGTTCTCAGAGAGTAACCCGCCAAATGTTTTGCGCTCCATAGCCCAAAGGTAGCCAAATGTTGACATTTTGAAATAGCCCAAATAGCCAAAGGAGAAAACTGCACACAATTAATTTGAAACGTTCATCAGATGACTAATGCTAAAAGTTTGACATACTTACAGAATGAGAGCAAGTTATATAACCAAACATCAGTTTGGAGTACAAACAGCTCGAACAGTGTACATCGCGGTGGTATTGAAACAATAAAAAAAAATCGCGCCAATCCACCCCGTGAATGTGGTTGGAAAGCAAAGCTGTAAACGGCACCCATATCAATTACCCATGCGACGTAACTTAAATTCCCTCACATCGCTCTACAAATAGCAAAATCAGAGAGAAGTGAAATGTACTTAACCACACCATTTATTACTTCAAAGAGATATTCTTGTTACGGTTAAATCAATGCATGAAGCCTGAACGGTGTTTGGTTGAGTTTTATTGGTGTAGCACAAGAGTGGAAACTTTTTTCATAAAATTAAAGTAAGCTCCAGCCCGGTGTTAGACGATCTGTCTTCTCCGTCTCTGCGCCGCGGACGGAGGCGATGAGATTCGCGGGAGAGGAGGTGGATGAGGAAGAAATACTTCTGTTAAGATTTCTGAACTGCCCGGAGTGCAGCCCTGAGGAGTGATTCCTTCTTCTGTGGGGCCCATATGCAGTCCGCGCGGCCTGTGTTCTGTACACCCGCTGAAGCTGTGTAGGTGGAGAGAGCCTGGACAGCAGCATCTCCCATTGCTCTTGTTGGGTAGCTGACGGAAGGAGAGGAGGGTGCTCAGGGCTAAAGTCGCACACCCCGATTACGGGGCGGAGTGTTCCTACTTCTGAGCAAAATTTACATTCAGCGTCGTAGCTATTCGGATATATGAAGTGAAGACGCGTAGGCTGTGGGAAGGAGCCCCGACTGTATGAGGCGTAGGGTAGTTTGTTGTTCTCTGGAAAGGGTAGGGTAAGGCGAAGGTACGGTCTGACTCAGAAGGCGATAATGCTGGGTTATCTTCCTGAATGTGACAAGCTGGTGACTGTCCTCGTGCAGCTCCATAGCACGGGAGGTAAAAGCGCAGGCTTGTTGGGTGGGCGTATTTGTTGCCCTCCATTGAAGTGTAAGCGGGTGTCCAGATGAGCTGAATGGAACCGTTTGGGGAGTGGTTTTTTTCACACGCGCAGGGCAGGTCAGGCACCAAACCCTACTGGTAATTCCAGTAGGCTTGCTGGGAATCGATGACTACCCTCGGAACCCCTGGTTGAGCGAGAGCCAAGGTGATGGCTGCCTCTTCTGCTGCCGCCATTTCTTGGGTCCTAAGCGAGGTACACGCAAGGAGGTTGGTTCTGGAGGTAGCCACGATGATGGCGTATTGATGCCGTCGATGTTTGGAGGCGTCTGTGTAGATAACTGCATGAGCCCCACCGAGGGTGGTGGTTAGCGCTTGAGCCAGTGCTTTTCGGTGACCCTCGTCATGTGAGGGGTTCATATTTCTAAGCAAAGGGAGTATCTTTAGTTTTTGTCGCCAAGAGTCTGGGAGTACGTCAAGCGGAGTGACATTCTGGGCTGCCCAGCCAATCTGGTGAAGCATGCGGTTACCCATCGCAGTTCTGAGTCGGACCTTCTGGTTGGAAAGATGGCCTTCTATGAGCTCTTCCACCGTGTTGTGTAGCCCCGTGCTAGCAGCCTCTGTGTGGACGCACTCATGAGAAGACCAATGGCCGGACCGTCTGGTTGGAAAGAGGGCCTTCTATCAGCTCTTCCACCGTGTTGTGTAGCCCCGTGCTAGCAGCCTCTGTGTGGACGCACTCATGAGAAGACGAATGGCCTGCTCGACGGCCTTTCTAATCATTATATAAAGCATCTCTATGTCTTCCTTGTCGAGAAGAAGACAGGGGGTTGACGTAAGTAACTCTCGAGAGGACAAAAGTTTCAGTTAATCGAAAGGTACCGGATTCCTTTAGGCCTTGCTTCTTGGTGGCAACTCGCCTGATCATGTGTATGATTTGATTTATTGGTGTTTTTGAGGCGCTGCAAGGAGACGTCACTCTTGGTGTTAGCCTCGAGATGTAGGCCCAGGATCTTGATGCTGGGGCTTGGAGTGATGGCCTGGCCATCAAGGAGTATTTGAATGTATTCCTTGGCTTGGCGTGAGGGCGGACGACAAGGAGCTGTAAGTGTTTACGTGAACACTGGAGGCCACAGGCTTTAGCACATTGGCGTACTAGAAGTGAGATGCCATGCATTGGTGTGAGCTTCCTTGAATTTTTTTAACTCTTATCCCACGAGAAAGGTGCGCACAGGGCCACTAGACGGGCGTGAGTGGTCGCGTAACGCGTTCACGTGGCATTCAGCGAGAACGCAGGGGGGTAAACCCGTAGATGTGCTTGGTGAGTACACCATCTTTCTTCCCAGTATTCGCGTGGGCTCGTAGCTAAATCGGTAAGACAACGGCCTCTCGCTTTGTTAGTCTATTAGTTCCAGGTTCGATTCCCGGCGGTGCCAGTAGATTCTTTTATTTGTTCGCTGGAGTTTTCTGGTGACACCAACGGTCGCGAAAGAACTCTTGGGGGGTAGAGGTAAAAAGCTTTGCTTTAAAAGATGTCGGATGGTGTAAAGTCCTTACAACACTTTACACTTCTCGTTGTTCCAAATTTTACATGTAAAGGTTCTCCAAAGTTTCTAGGGACATTCGGTTCCGCAAGTAAGTTTTTGTTAGAGTGACGTGACTGAACACTCGTTCTCCTGCAGAATTGGACACTGGCGGCGTGAGAAGTGAAATTGCTAGTTGCGACAGCAACGGAACATTCGGGCACCAGCGCTGTTTTTGGCAACCAGGAAATTAACGAACTTTGCGGTGCTTGGGGGTGGTACCAGCACCACTATATGGTAGCCATTTTTAAATATATATATATATATATATATATATATATATATATATATAAGAAAACTTCCAACAAGGTAGAAACCACGATTGTTGCGTAGGTACCCAGGTGAGAGGAGACAAGGAAGTGGAATATGCAGGAAGCGGATTGTTTCGAAGTTTTCTTGTGTTCTCTACCAACTTCCCAAGTTTTGTAGATATATATATATATATATATATATATAATAAATAATGCCGCGAACCATGCATTGGGTTTGTTTGTGTTTTGCTTTGCCGCCCGGCTGCGCCGGTCTGTGTTATCGGTGTTTGGTGTTGCCACGGGAGGCGCTGTGTTCTTTTCTTTCTTTCTTTGCCGCATGTGTTAATCTCTTCTGATAGGGAGAGCGTTCTGAACTAACGTAACAGCCTAGAATAATCTTCGTTGATCCACAGTGTTCTCGATACAATTCGACTATTCCAGAAACCCTCGCGCCGAGTGATAAATTACCTCTGAGCAGATGCCGCGGCACTTCGAATTGCCGACACCAGTTTACGCACGTCACTTTGTTGACGGCTGTTTCGCCGCCTGTGTATTCTTTGAGTTGTTAGGGAAGCGGGAAGTTCGCTTCAATAACCTTGTTTTTTCTTCAAGACAGCTGCGTCTCGTCTTTGGCTACGTGACAATATATATATATATATATATATATATATAATATATATATAGATATATAATAATATATATATATAGAAAGAGGGGCTCGTTGAAAAAACACAGAAATAAGGGTGGCAGTCGAGAAAACCTCGGAAAGCAAAGGGAGGATGTGGGAGTCATTGAAACGATTAAGAATTTGGAAAGAAAGAAAAAAAGTGAAGAAAAAATGCCCGCCACGACCTCCAGACCGGTATTCTGGAGGTCGTGGGTTCGTTTCCCACCTGGCGGGCATTTTTTTCTTCACTTTCTTTCTTTCTTTCCAAATTCTTAATCTGTTTCAAATGATCTACCACATCCTCCCCTTTGCTTTCCGAGGTTTTCTCGACTGCCAACCCTTAAAATTATATATATTTATATATATATATATATATATATATATATGCGTTTTGTCTCTCAGTCGCAACCTGTATATCTTCCCTGTTTGCCGTGTAGCACTGTATGCGTACGTGTCCATTTGTAACAACCCAACCGCTTATCTGGTGCATTTTGGAAGCACTTGCGCCCTTTCTAGTCGCCCGAGTTTCACTCTTTTTCTGCTCTCCCTGTGTAACGTAGACGTCAAGTGACGAGCATCGGGAACGGAAACGGCGTCTCTTCTGCTACTGCGGCTGCGTGGCCTTGGCCGGCTTCGTGGGTGTCTTGCTTGCCCTGCTCGGCTTGGGACATGCCAAGGGACACCACCAAGAAGCTGCCGGGCGCTCTCCTCCCTCCAACGTGTCGGGCGACTACATGGGCGCCACCTGGCTGTAGAAAACGGCACCACACACCAGCCAAATGGGGCGCGCCGCAGCGCTGTGTCAACGGCAGAAGTAGACAACGCCACCGAATTCCTTCCTGTTCGCGCTCAACGTGGACTAGTTTCCTGATAGTTTTATTTGTGTTGATGAAAGTATACCCATCTTTAACTGGTATTAGCCTAATTATGTAGAGAGCCTTTTTTCTTCCGATAAGGTAAGTGATAGTTGAAAACTGGAACTGGTATTCCCTCCCTAGTGCTTTTAATCCCACCAGTAGACAACTCATGCCAGCGACACTCATAAAGTAAGGCTTTACGACTTCCTAAACATGAGAGTGCAGCCATCCGGTGAGTGGGCCCTAAAACTGTCACGTAGTTGGAGAGTTGATAAATAATACCTGGTGCGCTGACGTAACAAAAGAAAATGAGGTGAAATACCGACGAACAAAAATTGCCAAAACGCAAGCTAACATCAGACTCCACCGCTTCAGTTTTATCACGTGGGGCTGCAACTCCAGTTGATATCATACATCCAAGCCCGAGAAAGTGGTAGGAAGGTTATTACTACGTTTGTTTCCCTATGGGGCCACGATATGTTTCTGTGTTCCGTAAACCGATTTAAAGACTGGATGCCGGTCCCCTGTACCCTGGAGCAGTCCAAAGCGTGTTTGATCAGTGTTTAGGGGCTCAACTACCACATCGCACCCATGTAGAAAGCGCACACTCCCCACGCGAACTCCCAAGCACATACACGCGTCGACGCGCTATACACTTGCAAAATCAGGTGTAGAAGCTATATAAGTTCTACTGTACTCTACAGCGACGCGCAGCTGATGCAAATCTATACTGTTTCCCCAGCCGTTTTGTGCGCCCCGAAAATGTCGCTATTCTCGTCATAGAATCGAGTGACCTACGAGATGCTATAAATTCTAGTTGTCACCATCGTCCTCGCCGAGGCGGCGACCATTGCAAACATACGCGTCGGATTCCCAACGCGAGGGACGCAGGTTCGATTCAGACCACGGGAAGAGATTTAACAGCGGAGAGGTTGTACAAGCCGTAAATTCGGTGTTTAAAACAATACAAAAAAAAACGTGAGCGCTCGTCAGCCCGTGCCTCGCTTCGACCGCTGAATTCGCAGCTCCCGCAATGGCATTTGCAAAAGTGAGTGAGTGAGTGAAGGTCTTTTATTAACACAAGGAGGGCCCAGGGGCCGGAAGGGGGAGAAGGGGGAAAGGGGAGGGGGGAGGTGGTCACGAGGTGATGTTCATTTGAAGATCCTGGAGAGGAATAGTCAGTTCCTGAATGCACACATAGGGGTGGTAGACCCCGGCTAAACTACTTTTGCGAGGCCACTCTCGAGAGCGAAGCGCCCAAGGGCAGCAAGGAAATCGGGGTCGCTGAGTGTCGTGGGAGGTATCTCGCTTGGATTGGGTAGGGCATTCAACAGGATGGGGCGGAAGGATTGGTACGCAGAGCAGTGCCAAATAAGGTGGGTCAGGTTTGCTATTGTAGCTGTGTTGCAATATGGGCAGTAGGGCGGAGGATCGCCGTTCGGGTGGTGCCATTTGCGTGTTATGTGGGGAGTCAATGCAGCGTTCGCGCGAAATTTGTTAATAAAAACTTCGGCAGGACGAGTTAGGGATGGGGCGTTATGCAGGAAACCTACAGGAGTGGCAGCGGCAAGGCGGTTGTGCCTAGCCTGGCGAGCGTGATCCAGCTGTTGCCTGAGGGAGAGCGGGGGAGCAGGGCTGTCAACCAGTGGAGGAGTTACTCGAATACTCTCCTGCGCTGCCTCATGGGCAGCCTGGTTGCCGGAACCCTGAGCCATGTGTCCCGGTATCCACGCAACACGTACAGAGGTACCATTGCGAGCAAGCAGACTAATCATATGTTGAATCTGATGAACCAAAGGGTGATCGGAGAAGGGTTTCCGGAGCTCACGTAGCGCCATTTGGGAGTCAGTCAGGAACCGAATGCGGAGTGGTAATGGGGCAGACGTCTCGTAGGTCAAGTGGTCGAGGGCTGCGAGGATGGCATGTAGCTCAGCGTCCATTATAGAAGTAGTGGATGTTTGTCGAGTTCCAGCGCCGTCTAAACTAGGTATACCTGGACATCGCCAAGCCAGTCCCATGCGACTAGCAGACACGCTCGCGTCTGTGTAAATGTCTTGTTCATCAGGGAGTTTAGCCTCCAGAGTGCGAGAAACAGCATGATGGCGAACTCTGGATCGGGATCTTGGGACGCCTATGCGTTGCAGATTGTCAACCCCTAATGGCCGTTTCCATGGAGGAGGGGGAGGCTGCGGTAGGGTCTGGGGGAGCGCCATTTGCGAGTCCCAAGCTGTAAGAGCCGCACCCTGCCAGGTCAAGGAACGGCGATCTTCGTGCAGTTGTCGGGTTTCCTCGAGGAGCAGTTCGAGCGGGGGTACCGGGGCTGATTGATTCAGGGCTTCCGTGCGGGTATGGCGCGGAAGTCCAGTAATGGTGCGAAGAACGGCCCGATGAAGAACGTGAAGATGCTTCATATGCACTTTGTTGAGCTTATAGACAGGTGCGCCATACGTAAGTCGACTCATTGCCACTGCTCGAGTAAGAAAAAAAAAAAAATCTCTGCGTTGTCGCCAAGCACTACCACGCATGCAATGCATGGCACGAAACACGATGATATCGATGCATATGACGATGAATACTACTAAAAAAAAACACAGGCTGAAACTTGAACTAATGCGTGGTGATATGTCATTCAAAGCTCACATATAAAGAACGCTGTGTCTAAAGGTACGTCCGACGTACCCGCAAAATTTCTTAAAGATACGTCGGACGTACCCGCAATATTTCTTAAAGATACGTCGGACGTATCCGCAAAATTTCTTGAATATACGTCGGACGTACCCGCAAGATTTCTTAAAGATACGTCGGACGTACAGGGCCCAGAGTGGCTCGAAAGCGGCGTTGCTCGAAACTAGCGTGGTTATCTCGAACCATCGACGGCAAAACCATCACGCGTTGGCTGTATATAAGCCAAGAATCTAACGATGCCTAACCTGACGCAGAATGTATTTTTTTTCCTCGTGCTCTCTAGTTGGACCTTATTTGAATGGGCGGTTAGAGCCTTCACTGAGGTCAGAGATCGAATGCGGACCACTACGGGTTCTCGCAAGAGGGAAACAAAATCATGTGCGACGCGAGTATCTTTCTTTTTTTCCCCTCATATGTTTCTGTTTAAAGCCCTAACCACATGGACGCGAAATCACGCGTCGCGCGAGCGTCGGCGTCGTTCCATAGAGAAACAAATGTCGTTCGGCGTCAACGCGCGGGCCCGCAGGAGACCGGCGAAGTCGCGCGCCAGTCGCTGCGTCGGCGGGCGTTGCTGGACACGTATGCCATCCTGTTGAAGTCGTTTATGAGCAGTTATGGTCGCTTCTTGAACTGCAATTATCAAGACTTTAGCTTTAGCAAAAAAAAAAAAAAAATCACTTGGCGTTTTTATTTATTGCTAAGTATGTTGGCGGGCAAATATTGAAATGCTGCGAAATGTATCTCGAGCCATCACGGTCAAATCAGAACAAAATAAGATAGAATGATAAACGAAGACGCACCTCGCACAACTGCGTTAGTTGCTACTTGATTTAACCTTCATGTTGCATACCGACTGCACGTTCATGAATTCAAATTGTAAGCAAAACAAATTTCAGCGCTGCCTTGATACTGAGGTTACCGTCGAACGTCATTTGTAGTTGAAAGGCAGGGTACTCTGGCACTGTCTGTACCCTGTAGTAAAAAAAAGAACCTGATCAAACCCTCGCGGAAAAAAAAAAAAAAAAAACGTCTTTGCTAGGATTTGAACCACGGACTTTCAAAACGGAAGCCCGGCCCTCAACCGCTCGACCACCCGAGATTTTTTTTTTTTTTGCCTGTCTTCGGTATACACAATAAGAACAAAAAAAAAGAATTAAAAAGCGCGAAAAGACATCAGCACGTCACTTGCTAGTGCACGCTTGTTAAAAAGGCCGAAGCCATGCCACACTTTCCAACACATTTAACCAGTCAGGTGGAAATGGTTGGGCTTTATACACTTCTAAGATCTCCCGTACACTCTGGCAGAACAACTCTCTGCTCGGTTTCACATCTACATCATTATGGCGACCTGCCATTCGAGCTTTCCATATACTATCATATACTATGCAGGACCAGCAACATCAAAAGATCATACGGGACGCCGCCGTAGTTTTCAACGGCCAAGAACCTGATTCCATGGCTATCCAACGGGAAATCCTTTTTTAGTGTTCTCTGCAAAACGTCCCACAGGAACACCCCGTCCCAACAGTCTATGAATGCGTGCTCTACTGTTTCTGGCTTTTTACAAACCAAGCAGTCAGGCCCCCAGGGAACAAACAAACCTTTTTCAATCATCCAAGTTTTAACGGGTAATACTCCCACGTGTAATTTAAAGAAAAAACACTTTACATAAGGCGGACAGTCATTTTTTCACACGCTGACACACATCTTGTCCTGGCCCTGCACTGTATAGGGATCGGTACAAAGGAGTCGGCAAAGTGGTGTCAAGAAGGTCTCTATACAGCTTTTTCTGTGCACGGTAGCCAGATATTCGAAAGAAAACCGCGAAAATAAAAATCTTGCCGAAAGTACCACCTCACGTAGATAGCCATGAATGCCACCGTCACGAACACAAGAAGTAACAACAAATTCGGGTAAAACTCTACCTAGGCGCACTTGACACACGGTGCGCAAAAAAGGGTTTTGCACATCACGTAAAAAAAGAAAGCGGTTCACTACCTGGCGTAGAAAAAGGTGCGCCAGGGAAAGGCCCCCACAGCCACGGAGCAAGAATAAAATATATTCTTGCTCCGTGCCCACAGCGCACTCGTCTAAACAGGTTGGTTCGGCTTGTGCGCTCCCAAGTGGAACACCAAAAAAAGACAGCAAACACCCTGTGCAATCTTTGAACATTGGCACGCGAGCAATGCAGAACCTGCATCACGTACCAAAGTTTTGACACAAAGAATAGATTACACACAGTCGCTCGCGCGAACACGGACAACTGCTTACCCCCCCACTTATCCGCTTTATCACGGATTTCGGTGGCTTGCCTGCGCCAGAAAGGATCACTGTCACGATATTTTCTAGGGGGACACCTAAGTATTTCACTGGCGTGTCTACCCAGCTGATACCTGCGAATGTACGTGGCTTCCACAACCAGCTTCCGTGCCAGAAACCAATACACTTATCCCAATTGACGGAACTACCAGTGTAGAGGCAGAACCTTTTAAGAACACTTATACTTTCGTGGATGCTACTCGTGTTTTGGGAAAAAACAAAGCAATGTCGTCTGCATAAGCGAGCACACGAACTTCGCAGGACTGTAATGAAAACCCGCTGATTTTCTCATTTTTAAGGATGTTTACACAAAACGTTTCAATAAACATACAGAATAGCAGCGAGGACAGTGGGCACCCCTGGCGCACAGAACGGCTGACCTGAACTGGAGCGCCTACCGACTTGTTGACCACCAAACTTGTACTACAGTCCCTGTACGCCATGCGTACACCATCCGTAATCATTTTTCCTACGTTTGTGTGCTCAAGAATCATCAATAGCAGTTCGTGGGAGACCTTGTCGAACGCTTTTTCAAAGGTCTATTTGTACCATTGCTACTCCTTGCTCAAGGCTGTCAGAGCATTCCAGGATGCTACGGGCTACGTGGGTATTGGTCGTAATAGAACGACCCTTAATGCCGCATGTTTGGTGTGGTCCGACTATTTCTTTCACTACTAATTGCAACCGAGCAGCTAAGACCTTCATTAATATCTTATAGTCGACATTTGAGAGACTAATTGGACGGTACGCTGTTACATTCCTCAGTTTAATGGCATCTTCAGTCTTTGGAATGAGAACTGTGTGAGATAGAGTAAAGGATGGGGGGGCAGTCTGTTTTTTTCGTACGCTTCGGCGTAAACTTCACAAAACACTACGCTAAGTGTGTCTTTAAAGGCCTTGTAAAAACACGCCTTAGGCCATCTGGGCCTGGCGTTTTACCTGGGGTTAAATCATCAATGGCACTCAAAATTTCATTTATGGTGATTGGCATCTCAAGAATAGCCTTCATGTCGTCTTCTATTCTGGGCATTAAGTTCAAGAATTCGTCTCTGAAATTATCGGCGTCGACCTTATGAACAGAAAAAAGGGCTTCATAAAAATCCTTAAAAGCACCCTCTATCTGCGTACGGTCAGTCGTTAGCACTCCGTGATTTTCGATTTCGACTATATGATTTCTACAAGCGTAGCGCTTTTCTGATGAAGTGCTCTCTTGGTGGGCGCTTCACCCAATAGCAACTTTTCCGCCCTTGCTCTCACCAGGGCCCGTGGTATTTATTCTGGTCTATAACTTCAAGCCCGTTTTAACCCCCTTTTAATCTCTTCCGTTTGCGACCCCGGCGACTGGGATTCTTCATTAGTAAGCGATGCGAGGTTTTTACGTAGAAGTTGTTCTCTTTGTCTCTCACGATACTTCCGTGCACTTGATTTTTCTATCGCACTCAACTTTACTTCTTGTTTGAAAATTTCCCACCGGGGCCCTAGTTTTCCTATCTGGTAAACGCCGTTTTTTTTCATTTATTTCAGTTGTAAATTTTTCCCTCCTGCAATAGCTTACTATTCTTTTTCCCAAAGACTCCAATTAAACGTGTTTGCCTTGGCTTGCGCCCACCAAGGGTAAAAGAAACCAGGCAGTGGTCGCTAAACGACACGGGTGACACACAATAATCACCGCACTCAGGTAATAGCTCGAGCGAAACATAAGCCCGATCCAAGCGGGCGTGGCTTGTGCCCTGGAAATGGGGGGAAATGCACTTGTCTTACGCCAAGAAGCGCATCCCCGACATCTTCTAAACAATAGTCTGATGCTGCCTCAATCAACGCCAAGATGCTCGAGTCACGGAATGGCGTATCACTGGACTTGTCGCGCGCAGAGCATACACGGGTTAAAGTCCCCTAGAAAAACAACTATACGTTCAGTGTCCAGTCGTGTACGGATTTTTTAAAAAAAAAACTTTCCTTTCGTTCGCTCGTGTCGGCGCATACACAACTACAACACGCCAATCGCGCGAAAAAAAACTAAAATCGCAAACTATGAACCGCCCTGCAAGACAAGCCGTGACGGATTCAATTGCAACGCCCAAACTCTGTTTAATTAACAGCATACACCCCCAGAAACGCCAACTGCGTGACTTACGCAAACATGGTGGTGCGCATTGAAAGTTTGCGCCATACGCTGCGTTTGCCCTTCTCCCTCAACTTTCGTTTCCTGAATCGCCACAATATCGAGTTTTTTATCGGCAACCAAGCGGTAAACTTGGTTTTGCCGACGCCTGTCAGCCAGACCACGAACGTTTAGCGTGGCGATACGAACAGGGGTGTTAAAATTTAGCATTTTGAGGCAGCGAAAAACTCAGGACGCGCGGGCGAATATGGCGCATTAAAAAACGGGGGAAACGCCTCGAGGGAACCTGTGCGCACGGGCGCCACACTGCAAACCGTCAAAGGCGTCATTAACACTTCTCGTTGATTCTTCATATTGACGCGAACACTGGTAAACGTCAAACAAGCGTTCTCAATGAGCCAAGAATGCGACAAAAAAAAAAAAAAAGGGTGGAGGGATACCCGGATGCACGCACACTTTCACGGCGGTTTGGCCGTGGCTGGCGTTCGCTCGTACGGCGTACTTTTTTGGTTTTGGGTTTTGAGGGACGAACGACGAGTCACTAGCCCTTTGGGGGCCCGGGTTTTCCCCGTCAGTAGCCGTGTCCTCCTTCGCCGCCTGGTCGTCTCGTTCGTCCCGGGGGGCTTTTCCGTCCCGAACCATCTTCACCGCGCACCTCATTAGCGTCGCTGTTACTGGCGCGTCCCCGGCGTCTTCGGTGGCTCGCGTCGGCGTTTGTTGAGACAAGGTGGCCTCCGGTGCGACGCTGGCAGCTGAAACCGTTGCAGCAACCGGCGATGTAGTCTCCCCCTCACGAACAATTTCCTCGTCCCTGGGTGGAGGAGCCGAACTCCCTGGCATTTCTGCTCCGGCCTCCTGCGTCGGTTGCCGTGGCGGCTCACTTCCCGCGGCCAACTCTTCGGCTTCCTCCGCGTCCATGACAAGCTCGGCCGAGCTGTCTCTGGCACGGGTCCGGTTACGGCGGCGTACGTCCGCGTGCACTGTCCGCCTCGTGGCCGAAGCGGCGACAGACACTGCAACGCGGCACCTTGCAGTCC
This sequence comes from Haemaphysalis longicornis, assembly GCA_013339765.2. Classification (NCBI taxonomy): domain Eukaryota; kingdom Metazoa; phylum Arthropoda; class Arachnida; order Ixodida; family Ixodidae; genus Haemaphysalis; species Haemaphysalis longicornis. The sequence goes on along the minus strand of CM023456.1, from coordinate 81,341,872 downwards.
CGGCGCATATGTCCCGTACTCTGGCAGCGCAGGCACTGCGGGGCTCCCCGGGCACGACCACGAGCGCTGACTCGCCCGCCACTCGGAGCTGGTGCGGAAGGTCCTCGGCCCTCACGCCCCCCTTGAGTTTGAGGGTAACTGCCCGCGTAGTCGAGCCCTTGTCGTGGATGCCTTGAACTCTCCACCTCTCCCTGGTAACGTCGGTGACTCTGCCGTACGGGGAAAGGGCAACACGGACGTCTTCTTCGGTCACATTGTGTAGCAACCAATGCAACTTCAGCCGGAGGTCCTGGTTTGCTGGGTCGATGACAATACACTGCCGTCCCTTCACTCTCACGTCCTTCGCTTCGAGCATCTTCTTCACAGCTTGCTCATTCTTGAAAGTCACTCCCCAAAACGTGACTCATCTGGAACGCTCCCAAGGAAAGCACCTCGGGAAGCAGTTCCAAACGCGCCAAGGGTCTCGGAAATCTTCGACGCGGTAGGGCGGCCCTCATATCCCCGTGAAAAAAAAACGGTATTAAAAACAATACGACCTGTTGGCAAAGTTGGCAGAGAAACCTGGTACTCTTCATCGTCCTGCACAAAAAACCTGATACCGCGGCCAGACGTGGCCGCTTTAAAACCGCTCCTGAGGAGCCCTGCATTCTGCGTCCGTTCAGGGTGGGGCCGGAAGCAGAATCCGAGAAGACGAGGGGGTTTTGAAAAATTTGGGGTGTACCAACCGAGGCTACCCACGAATAGGTCGGGGTGCTTTCTTTTGGTCGTATTTGAGAGATTTGAGCAGTGGTAACGCGCTTCTTGCGCCGATTTGGAGCCCAGGACAATAATGCTATGCTACAAGCGATGTAACCCCAGCTCCCTTATTTGAGTCAACAAAAGCTATCGTACATCCCCGGTTTCCCCCGCGCAAGCCACGGGAGCTACGAATGGAATGGAATGCGCCAGAATTCTGGCTTTGATAACGCTTACTCGTCACGCACCGATCTTGCTGACAAGCCACATTATGCTAATACTGGATGCGATGTAACCAGAGCTCCCTCATTTAACTCACACAAAGCTATCGCAGATCCCCGATCTCCCCGATGAAAGCCGAACAAGCCACAAATGGAAAGAGCGCTTGCGAACAGAAATAGCTTGCAATTTGTCTCAAGGCAACCGATTACCGTAGGTTAAAAAGAAATTGATTGTTTTCTGCTGAAAGGAAAGACCCCAAACCACGCGAAGGGCGGACGCTGCTGCTCGCTTTCCGATGCTCTTTCGCGCTTTCGTCGACGCCGATATCTGGCGAGCGTAGACATTGGCGTCGCTCGAGTTTTTTTCTCGCGTCGCCATGCATTTCTGGCGACGCGACGTCGACGCGAGAAAAAGCTGAACGTACGCTGCATGTTTGGGCCGAGTGAAACCGAAAACACCGACGTACTTAAAAAAGTTTCGCGGATACGTCCGAAGTATCTTTAAAAATCTTGCGGGTACGTCCGACGTATCTTAAAGAATTTGGGGGGTACGTCCGACGTATCTTTAAGAAATTTTGCGGGGACGCCGAGTACCTTGGGCACAGCGTATAACGCTACCCTGCAGCCTCGCTATGGTTTACGCTTTGCCCGACTTAGTGCGAGGTTCGCCAGTTGAGCTGGGGAAGTCCCAATGCTGAGGATGACTTTTTATCCACCACTAGCCGCTAAGAAGAAGACGCCCTCTTCGATGCATATGACGACGATTACTAGCACTGGATCTACCCAGGTAAACAAAGATACACCAAACTTGACTATGTGTCCGGCAAACCCCTCTGCTTTTTTGAGACGCTCATTTTTTTTGAGACCTTGATGCGCCTTCGCTTATCGTCATCACTGTTTTGTGGAAAACCCTTGTGTAAAGTTTTGGGTTTCCCGCAGGGTGACTTGGCGCTACATGGAAGGCAATCAGTGACGCATAGAAAGATTGAATCAATTGCAGTCAGGGCTGCAGCAATTAAAAATCTAAACCACCCACAATTCTCACTCGAATTTTGGAAAACAGTCCCGGCCCCCCCCGGGGTTTATTGCTTGTGAAGGGAAACTGTACGGTGGGGCGGGCCCCCCCAAGGATTTTTCAGGGGAAATTTTAAAAGCCTCAACGTTAGGCCTGGATTGGCCCCGCGCTGGAATTGCGTAAAACCACTGAAAACCCCAGGGGCAAAAGCAAACCCCCCCCCCCCCCCGTCTGTACGAACAAAACCAAACGGTTTTTTAAGGGGAAACGTTTTGGGGAACACACGGTTCCATGTTGCGAAAGGAGCAGCACCCCCATACAGGGTGGAGACACCCTTTGACGGTCCCTGCGGCCGCTATTGGGTCAAAGTGTTACCGCGCCCTTATTTTCGTTTCCCCCACAAAAACCCGCGGACGGGAAACAGGGGGTGAAACGGGGTTTTATACTTCGCCAGGGAAAACCCCCCGTCGCGGCGGTAACTACAGCGCGGGTTTTGATACAATGACTTGCTGCGGCAGCGAGCGAGTGACCCAAAATGGCGGCGTCAACGCATACGTGTCTCCACCCAAAGATAGGATATAAGGCGCGTTCGTCGTCCCATATACGCGTCTGTTCATAGCGAAGTCGGAAACGCGTTTCGTACCTCCCCTTGCAGCGAAGGAGTTTTTGGCTCGAATCTGGGCGCAGCCACGTCAATCGAAGTTTTTCTGGCGATGTCATTTCCGTGACGGATATGACGTCGTGAGAGCTTGGTGGACCCCGGCATAAAACACTTTCGTGTTAAAAAACGAGATGATGCAAAGGCAAAAGGACGATGTCGAAGGAAAAGGGGGACACAATTTCACCGCTGTATGCCTGCAAGAGTATTTGGAGCACGCTAAATACAAAGCTAGCGAAGCATGTTTATGAACTAGGAGAGTTTACGCTGTGCTAATTGCGAGATCAGCCAAGTTTTTCGGCCATTTTAACAGAGAGACGGCGGAAGCGGTGCAAACGGAAGCATATAATGGGATGATAACAGCAGGACACAATCTCACCGCTCGAAACCTATGTGAGTCTGGCGAGGTTTTTTGCACTTGGGCTCACCCCGACTACGGTGGTTCTAGCTACTCAGTGAAGGGTAGCACTTCAGCCGGTTGGTTTAAAACCAGAACGGACTGCGTTCACAACCTACTGAGAGCAGTCTTGATTCTCGCCCAACAGGACTAAAAGCTACGACTCATTGAGTGGCTAGAATCACAATAGTCGGGGTGAGATAAGTGCAAAAAACCTCTCCCACATGAATAATTTAAGCGAGCTGCAGAATTGGCCCGTTCACGTTTTTTTTTTACGCATTTTTTTAAATTTTTTTCCTACTTTTTTTTTTTTACAGGAGGGTTTTCTGAAGGGCCGTTGGTGCTTGTAAAAGGGAAGAAAAACAGCCCCAAAAGGCCGGGCAAAGAAAAGAACCGCAAACCACAGGCCGTTCGGTTTTGGGGGACATGTATATGGTGGATATTTTCGATTTTGTCAACTCATTTTAGTGAACATTTTATTTTTTGTTTCTTTGTAAGGTTTTCCAACATTCTTTTCCACTATCATCTTCTTTTTGATATAACAAATAAAGGTGTTACTTCCGCCAAATTTGCAATTTTTTTGCAAATGCAGGGCGTTACAGTTTCGTCTTTTTGATACCTTAAAAGGGGTACTGAAGCGCTTTTAAAACCGGGCAAAACTCTGCTTTTTACAATTATTAAAATTGGTCAGTTTATGCCTGTAAAGTTTTTTTCGTCATTTTTAGCTTGGGGACAGCGGTATTCGTCGTTAAAGTTGACCCTACGCCCCCCCACTGCTCCCTGCCGCATCGCCGGAAGAGCGAGAAACTGAGCGGCAGCGACCGGAAGTAGCGTCATATTGGAAGACGGCCAGCGACGTGCGGCCCCCGCTTCGCTGTGTCCCAGTTTTTGGGGAGCGTTCCCAGTTAAGCAGGCGTGTAATCTGCACTTCATTAATCATCATTGTTTTAGAGTTGCTTCCGCGTCGATTTTTAACCGTAATGCTACTGTGTGATTCCCTAAAGCGACTCCTAATTAGAGATTTCCTACCCGATCGCCCGTGGCTACTACATTGGCTTCACGAGTAGTCGCGGGGCTGGCCGTGTCGTCGGGTGCTCTGTGCTTCATACGCGAAGCGACGGGCTTAAACAAATACGGAGGTACCCCAAGTTCCTGATCCATTATTATAAGGGAATTAGAACATTTGTGGGACCACAGCGCTCGGGGGTTCCCGAACTTCTTGCTCGTTTTCCCGATCAACGTTGTTGGGGTGTGACGACAGCTTAGCTGAATAGCTAGATTTTAAGAAGAAATCACGCAAGCTGAAAACTGAAGCGTTTTTTTTGCGCGCGGAAGCGCTCCGCTCACTCGCCGTTCGTGCGCCATACGGGCATGCACGACCCGGGGTGCATGCCCGTACGGGGCGCGAAACGGCTCCCCCACCACACATGCCGCGGCAGCGACCGCTCTTCGCTGCCGTCCAGAATCAAGGCCGTCGCGAAAAGCAAGGTAAACGTGCAAAGAGGATGATAGTGTGGTGAAAATTGTGTTGGGAATTGTCATCCAAGGTGATTTCGAAAGAGGTGAACGAATTTGTATCGCGATGCGGAGCGCCGACCGGTCGCGGAGGCTCGTCGACGGCAGCAAACGAACCTGCCCGAGCACGAGTTGCGGCGAGAGGCCGATGGATGGCGTTACCTGCGCGCACGAATGACCACAGCACCGATCGCTAGAATGACTATCAACGTAGGAATAAGGTTCCACATGCGAGAAAGGGGATGATAGTGTGGTGAAAAACTGTGTTAAGGATAGTCGTTCGCAATTGTAGAGATAGCAGCGACCAACTATCTCCCTTGGTGCTAAGCCTAAAGTTCCCAACATCAGCGGCGACTCCGTGCAACCTGAGCCGGCTGGAGCTGTTGGGGAAGGCGTTCTAAAGCTCGTCGGGGACCAGCGTGCTGCGCTTGGGTTCCTCTACCTTTTGGGGGGCGACCAACGTTTGGCTCCCCTATTCTAAAACATCCGTATGTGCAGCAATGCCACGTTCCGCTGACCGGCCGAGCAGCGACCCGGCACCAGCACCTCTGCGCGACGCAGCGACCGGCGGCGGCCGCACTGCCTGTGCGCATCGCAGGCCGCTGCACAGAGCTTGTTGCCGCCTGTCGAACTGTAAAAACAAAGTTCCACATTCGAGGATGGGGATGATGGTGGGTTGAAAAATTGTGCCAGGAATTGTGACTAGCGCTGGTAGTGAAAGCGGCGAACCAATATCTGCGCAACTTCCCTGCACCCGAGAAACAAGTCGGCCATGAGTCGTCGGGGGAGAACCCCTTTCTAAAGCTCGCCGCGAGCGAACCTGTTGCGTTTATACTTCCCTCAGGCTCTCCTATTCTAAGGAAAGATTGTGTGAGCCCTCCATTCACCAGAGGACCTTCTGGCCCGCATCTGAACGGGAACAGAATGAGATCTTCAGGCCGAGCGGTCACCGCAGCGCCGGCACTTCCGAATATGACGTCATCTGCCGCCAGCCAATCGCGAAAGGCAGCCAGGGCTCTCACCGCGCCCGCGGGCAGGGGTCGTTTGTTTTGACGAAAAAAGATGGTTTGGGTGTATTTACACATAAAATAAACATGTTTTTCGAATTCAGCGTCAAGAAAACCATAATGTAATGCCCCCAACAAAATTTTTTTTAAAAGCTCTTCACCAGCCTTTAATTCACATTTTGAATGTTCTTTGGCAGACTTTTCTTGTTTATTCTTCAATTTTGGGGGAAGGTGTCTTTGTACTCGTTGTTAGGAAATGTTTTTTTTTCTAATTTTCTGGTTTCTTGATTTTTAAAATTTTGTGCCACCAATTACCTCCATTTACTCTAGTATAACGAATAAAAGTGTTACTTCCGCGAAATCTGCACTTTTGTGGAAATGCAGGGCGTTATACTGTGCTGACTTTAGGGGTATTCGGAAAAAATGATAGGCATTCAAAACCACCACACCTAAAACAGTGTGTCCAGTTAAAATTTCTGGCATGCAATAACATTTGTACGCCTCTTACGACCAGACAACACATCTCCAACCTGCTGGAGTCTGTCGCCTGAGTGCCGTTCGTGGACTACTGGATGTAATATTACAATTACCCATTACTAATTATTATTAATGATTATTAATAAATAACTAATTATTAATACTACAATTACATTACAATATGACCCCCTAAACATAATATTACAAACACCCGGTAAGCCGAACGAGACATCCTACTATCACCAAGTTAATTTTCTCGCTCCCGACGCCGTGGCTATTTCTCCATCCATACGCGTCTATCTCTACTACTTCTAATCGAAATAACTATTTGATCACTGATATAAAAATTGAACAATGACATTTCGCTTTTCCCTGATGATAGTGTTGTGTACTCTATTATTCAAAGTCCCGAGGATACCACGACGCTACTTGATGACGTTGACACAATCACATTATGGTGAAATGCATGGCTTATGCCCCTTACCTTGTCGAAATATAAACTAGTCTCATTTTCTCGTAAACGCGCAATCGTCCACCAGACCTAGGATATTAATTATGTCCCAAGAAGTCCTCTCGCATCTTATCAATACCTCGGTGTTCACATGGCCCCATCATTATCGTGGGTGCTACAAATCGGCAGTATCTGTTCGGAGGCATCAAGAACTTTTAGACACCTTCGAGCCAATCTGAAATCCTCGGCCATTGAAACCAAAAAACTAGCTTATCTAACGTACGTGTGACTAAAACTCGAATACGCGTCATCAGTCTGGCATCGATCATAGGCATATTTGACAACTCGCTCACAAGTAATAGAAAATCGTGCAGCTCGCTTTATCCCCTCCCAATATATCCCAGAAACACCGCACCAGCCCTAATCATACGCAATACCTTTCCGATATTTGATTCCCCCGTCATATCGGCCGCTTATACCTCCTTTATGGCAAGCACTGTCACCCGAAATCAAGAAATAAAATGAATAAAACCCCCTCACAGCCTAGTTCGCACACATCCAACAGCACAAATACACGGCCTTGATTTAAAGTGCAGCCAGAAAGGCCACTCCATGAACGGGTAAAATTCTCAGCATTACTGCCGCATTGATTTCCTTCTGCTGCATAGAAGTTTGCCGGTTCTCTAACCTTAATCACGCGTCTAAGCACTGCCGTTATATTTGTCGACCTTGTCCACGTGTATTGACTGCCCACGCCGTTTTCCCCCAGTTATGAATAAAAAAGATAAATAAACCGTGCGAAATCGCAGTCCGGTTTAATCGAAGTAGAAGTTCAAATGAACCATGGAGCCCCTGCTTTTAGAAATATTCGTATTGAGAGGAACCCGCTTTGTTTTACGCCGTGCAGCCATTAGACAGAGAGCCGTCATTTTCATGTTCATTTTTATTGCCAATCCCCAAGGCTCCACAAGTGAGGCATGGTTAAACCAAGTGCGCCACGACGAGTTCGCTTCCCTCTGAAAAGTGAATCGCGTGCGCCGACCGGCCCACCATGGCAAACTAAGGTTCTCTCGAACGACTCCACTATTGATCTATGCGTACGTGCTAAAGGGCCAAGAACAATAGCCTGCATTACTAACGAATGACGAGTGGCGCCAACATATTTCCGCCATTTTCAGGGTTCGCATTCTGGAAGACCTTAGAAACAATTGCCACAGTGATTTGTCAGCACAATGAGATGTGTTAAGTACCTAATTCTCTGCGCTTTGTATCAACAAGTGTTTACATCCAATGTACACCTGACAAAGCACCTCGGAAACTTCCTCGAAGACCAGTCGCTGCTCCATATGCTGCCTAATTTTTCCCACAACATGGAGCTGCACGTCGTCATCCCTCGATGTTGTCTGGAGGGGAACTTCGAAATCGTGCAGATGTTCCTGAAGAACGAGAAGCTGCCAGCAAAGATGTTTTTCACCGACCTTGAAAGAGTTCCGGACGACCCGCCCGCCTGCCACATGGAAAGGTTTACCGACGACCGTTTCGAACATCAGGTCTGCCGTAGGGTCCTCTTGTTCGCAGACTGCGGTCACACAAGTTGGGGCACACACATGAGGCGAACGCCACCAAAATACGCCAGCTACATGATAATCGACCTAATGAACCGAACACGTGGAAACTGCGGTGTTCGCTCGCGGGATCCTCTGTGCGTCTACCTCCGAGAAGTGGACGTGTACATCGCACAGTATAATGACAAGCAGGTTTCTGTTCATCGCCACGAAGATTCTCAGTGCGAGTCATTCGTTCCTGGAAGTGCAAACAGACGCGCCGCTTCGACACGATTCTCACAGCGGCCACTTGGTAACGCGTCATTGTCACTGCACTGTCTTTACGCAACCACATGTGAACTGCCCAGTATCAGGGTATTCATCGATGCTCTCCACTACAAAAACGCCGCAGTCACTGTCAAAGAACGCAGCGTTTTTGACACCACCGATGCTGACTTCGTGAGACACTTCCTCAAATGCATAGGTCCGTACGGCGTGATTCACAATCCGGGTAGCACTGTGCGCCAGCTGCTCCCCATTCGCAGGATGCATCCTCATGTAACCCTTGTGCGTCCGACAGGCTCAGCTGAAAACAGACATTTCGCAAGAAAACTACCTCGCGTTCCTAAGACTGCTATCCTGATTCTTGCTTTCCAATGGCCCTTGTGGCTGGGCTTGGTCATTTGTTATGTATGCTTTTGTTTGTTTCTTACCATTCACCCCCGTTTTTATGGTTATCAGAAAACCGGAGCCGTAGGAGTGGCTGCTTGGCTCGTGTCGTCTTTACTGAATCAAAGCGCGACGCTTGTCACAGCAACTTCCACTAAGTCATCGCTCAGACTTCTCCTTGGTGCCTGGCTCTTAAAATCTCTCCTTATGTCCAGCGCATTCAGGAGCGCGCTCATGAGTATGCTCGAGAATATTCCGACTAGAGGACGGCTGCCCGAGTTTACCACGATCTCGAACAAAGTAACGTCAGGGTACACATCATATTACCTGATTTGCGGAAAACATAACTTGTGCGGGTGCAAGCAAGTAATATACAAAATGCCTGGCACTACAGGGGTATGCTGGGTGGAGAATTCTGTAAGGAGGTCTTCAGAGCGCGTGTACGTCATGGATGAATTTTCGCGAGAACTCACCGAAAATTTGACGCAAATTCTGGACGCGTTCGGTTATGTGTTTCTCGGCCAAAACACTTTCGATTGGGTCACGGGTCCTGTCGTTACTCTTAGATCTCCGTTCAAGGACGCCATTGCCACGGTTACCACGCAAGCATTCGAAGGAGGGCTGTTCGAAGCACCTACGGCTCTGGTGAACTTTAAGTTTCTGTATCGTCGCGCGCTTGTCACGCTGAACAGCAGTAAGCAAGCCGCAGGTTTGAACACCAAGAGTTTTGAACTGCATTTTGTAGTGTTGCTTGGGGGATTTGTAATGTCGCTGACTGTCTTCGTGCTTGAGATACTTTGTTCTGGATACTCACCGCCTAACTTGAGAGGTGTCAAGAAATATATTTTTCCGCGGCACTAACTACTATGCGAAATGTTATGAACTAGCATAAACACGCACTACACCTCTACTACCCCTTTTTGTAATATCTACTGACGTTGTGAATTCTTGCCTGTAAGCACGCTTATTCAAATTTACGATAGCAGAAAGCTGCTGTTCATCCGCCGTCAATAAATTTCGCACTCAGTGTAATGTTGTGCGAGTAGCCATGTTTTAGGGGCGAATCCCTTTAGCGGGGAAACCCCTTTGGCGCTGGGGCTGTTGGTGTCGCCTGTCGTCGTCGTCGTCGCAATCGTAGTCGTAATCTTCGTTTGATGAGGTCACGGTAATAAAACACCGGGAAACTCGTTTACGCCTCGCCTTAGAACGTAGCGCGTACTAAATTTACGGCACGCGCTGAAGCGCTTCGTAACGCGTGGTAAAAAAATCCCAGGCCATCTCCACTAACGTGAAACCTGAGGGGTGAAGGATGCAGTGTATAAGTGTATTCTTGTCGCATTCGCGTTTTTGCCAACGGAGGTGAAACTGTTGGGAGGTAGAGGTATACAGCTTTGCTGTAAAAGTCTCTTGTCCTTGAAGCACGAAGCTTCTGCCATTTCCTTGGGCATCACCGAGGAGGCCTTAGCAGAGCGGCTAGCCGACCAGTTCACCCCTGCTTCACCAGCCACTGCAGCCCAGCTGCACGTGCTGCCGGCGATCCCCCACGACCCGCAAGTGGTGGCCATTTGCGGTGGCGACATCACACTGCGGGAGCTGCGGGCCGGCCTGGATCGATGCCCCAAGCGGCGGAGCGCCCCTGACATAGACGGGGTGACGTATCAGATGCTCCGGAACCTGCACGTCACCCAGCTGGAGCCGCTTCTGCAGCTCATCAAACCGGTGTTGAGAGAGAGCATCCTACAGCTGCG